>CM071941.1:1942500-2145000 GCA_036784905.1 Acrossocheilus fasciatus
TTTCCAGCATTAATAAAATTAGACATGTTTCTTGATTCTAGCATATTAGAGTGATTTCTGAAGATCATGTGACACTGAAGACTGCAGCAATGATGCTGAAAATACAGCTGCGCATCACAGAAATAAATTACATTTCACAATATATTCACATAGAAAACAGTTATTTTAACTTGTAATAATATTTCATAATTTTTACAGTATTTTTGAGCAGCCTTGGTGAGCAGACTTCTTTCATAAACATAAAAAAAAAAATTGTGATTACAAACTTTTGACCAGTATTCTACAAAGATTTTGAAACGTGCAAAAACACACAAGAAGTCAAACTTACGAGCAGCTTTGATCTGTTTCTGGGTAGCTTTGTAGCGGACGTGTGCGAGACCTAAAACAGCGTAGTGATCTTGGTTCTGTAACGTCAAGAGAAGCGTGTCAGTGCATTCAGTTCAGAGTCTCACGGCTCTGACACAGAGACGCGTCTCTACACAAACCTTCCAGTCTTTGGGGTCCAGTGTCTTTAGCATGGGATACTCCTCCAGCTGCAGCTCCTCATCCTCCTCTTCCTCAGACAGCTCCTCCTCTTCCTCCAGCTCTTGAAACGAGGCCGACACATTTCTAATTCTGCGCTTCAGAAACGCCTCGAACCAGCGACCCACAGGCTCAACCTGAACCTGCACTGAGGCTGAGACAAAGACACAAGGCAAAAATCCATTTCATTAACAGTATTTTCTTCTATACGGTTTCAATACATAAATTATATTCATTTTATTTAGTACTTTATTTTTTTACTTATGCTTTTTGAAAAAAGCATAACTTTTTTTTCTTTCCCCATTTCTTTTTTACACACACATATACATATATATATATATATATATATATATATATATATATATATATATATATATATATATATATATATATATATATATATATATATATATAGCACAACTGATTTCAACAATTTTAATAACAGAAATGTTTTATTGTTTTATCAAAAATGTTAAATTATTGTTATTACTTTTTTTTTATACTTATAATTTATCTTTAACTTTCCCACCCCAACATATATAACATATTAAAATATTATTATTTATTATTTTTTATACTAATATATATATATATATATATGGGTAGTTCACAAATAAAAATTGGACTGTGTCCCATGGTGTGACATAGCAAAAATGTAGAAAAAAAAAAATTAACATAAATAACATGAGAAAAATGTATCTTCATTCTTAGAGTTACAAATAGCATGAGAGAGGTTTATCTTCAATGCTATAGTTTTTTTTTTCCTTCACACCATAGCACACATTAATATGTAAACTACCCATATAATATATATATATATATATGTATATATAAAATGGAAATCAATAAACATAACACAAAATACAGTTATTAGTACAGCATCTGCAACTGTTCATTAAAATTTTTTTTAAAAATAGCACATCAGGGATTTTTTCACAGCCATCACTCTTGTATAAAGAGACTCCATCTTAGCAAATCTTATTAAATACATGTACATTTTCTCTAAATTGCATATGCCCGTTTTTCAACAGCAAGATTGTCTTTTACTTTGTTTTCCCTATTTTGAGAGGGTTTTAGACAAAACCTCTTCTTCCATGAATTAAAATCAATCCAAAACACACGTAAAGTTTGGAGACAGAAAGGGTGATCATTTGTTTCTAACTGCGTCTTCATTCATCTCAGCTCGAAACGATTAATGTCAGCGACAGAGCATGACAATACAACCCAATCACAACATGTGACTACGAGAAATGATTCCAGTATAATGTGTGATGTGTCCAGATGAGTGTATGTCAGCGGGATGATGCAGATCTGCTGTGTTTCTCATCATTACTGTCACACTCACCGGCGACCGCGTTATAAAGCACCGTAAGCTGCCCGTCTAACGCCTCCTTCAGCATCTTCACTAGTTGACACACACGGATGACCTAAAGAGCTCGCATTAGCGTGAAAGATCGGCTTGATTCGGGGATTTTGAAGCCGCTGTTTCGCTCGGGTTTGCCAGATCCACATGGGCCCTGCACAGCTGTCTGCTAGAGAACTCCGTGTTACACTCACAGCCTTCCGGCGCGCTGCAGCGCGATGACATTGGTTCCGCTACCACAGAGCTCACACCAGTTCACCATGGTAACGACAGTTCCCGCCAAAACACTACTTAATTTTACTACTGTAAAACCATAATATATATATATATATATATATATATATATATATATATATATATTTAATGCAAATCAATGTAAAAAGCAGAATAACATTCTTCTGTAAGACATGCACTACAGTTTTATTGAGAAATTTAGGCAAACTCATTCATTTTAGTAAGTATTTTATATGTAACAATTTGTAAACAGGCTTAAAAACGAGAATAAAGCGTTCATTTTCTACAATTGTTACTCACTGCTGTAAAAAAAGAAAAGAAAAAAAGAAGTGAATACTGAAATACTACTTTGTAAAATTAAGTAAGCATGAATTAAAGAGTGCAACAGATGATGACGCTGTATAAATACAATTTAGATATTATACAATAGTAATAAAAAATGTAAAAATCCCATGTTTATTATATTCCATATTTATTTTTAGTGACCTCTGCATGTGCAAATGATATGCTATTAATAATATATAACATAATAACAATAATATCATATATATGTGTGTGTGTGTGTAGATATAAATAAAATTATTATACCCTATAAGGTTTTAAGATGGCAGATGAATGATTAGAAGTTTGCATTATTTGTCTCATGATTCATCAGGAAATGCCATCACAATGCATCACAATTCACATTTCTTCCTTGTGATACAATCTTTATTGACAAATAAAAATATCCATTATGAACATCTGTACAGATTACAGTAAACATACAGAAACTGTGGACCCGTTGGCATCTCAGAACAGGTAAGGTAACAGTTAGTCTGACTCACAAACCTGTAAATCTACCAAAACACTTCTCAGGCCTAATGCAGTTTACAGTTCACGCCTCACAAAGTATCAGAATTCATCGCGAAAACCCAAAATATTAGACTGTACATCTCGTGTGGCGAATAACTTCACCATAACACTCCTGTTTGTTGTTTTACTGAAGGACAAAGTCCAAATGTTTTAGGAAACGTACATTTAGTTTTGCTGTTGACACTTCACATCTCAGTGTAATCTAAAGGAGAGTGTTATTTGTACATCCGCTCAATCCCGACTGGCACCGACTTGTTTGTTTTCACATATCAGATCAAAACACATACGCAGCACACGCAAACCTAAACATGAGCTGGAGTGACGTGTTGGGGTTCAGTGTGATTACAGCAGATCTGAGATCAGCCCACGCACAGCCAGAGCAGCATCCATCAACAAATATTCATCAGTGTTTCAAACAAAAAAACAATGACAGTACAATGTGTTGTTAAAAGTTTTAAAAGAGGAAAAAGGCACCCAATCCTCACATCTGACAGATATTCAAGGCTTTGCTGGTGCCAAAAATTCATTTGGGTTAATCTCATGAAACATTTACAGCTCATATTTCATTTTTTATATATATATATATATATATATATATATATATATATATATATATATATATATTTTTTTTTAAATGCAATTTTTGTTTTATTTTTATGTAGCCTATTTCAATGACCATTTCGATTTTTTTATATTGTGATCTATAAATATACAAATAGAATTTTTTGCATAAAGAAAATGAAACCTATTTTAATGATTTATTTATCTTATTTATATATATATACACATACACACACACATAATTTTTAAAAATTTATTTTGTGATCTTAGTGCGCATTTTTAATCGTGATACTTACTAGATTTTAATTACTGCAATAGTACAAAATATGTGTTAAATTAAATAAGCATGAATTAAGGGAAGTGAAACAAATAATACCACAATGTATAAATACAATATAATTTAAATAATACATCATTCTTTGTGCACTATAGTAATAACAATATAGGAAAATGTGTCATAAAAATTCTAACGGTCTTGAAAATAGGCTGCTTTATCTTTAATCATATATATATATATATATATATACACATATTATTTTTGTATTGAAATATGACCTGTGCATGTTCTTGCCCAGTTCCATGAGATTTACCCGTTAGCATTTCTTTCTTTTCTCTGACAAAATTCACAGTTCCGTTCTTTTCAAAATCAAAAAAAGAGAAAAAGAAAAGAAAAACCTCATAGAAAGAGTTAAGAGCAGAAAAGATTAATACATTTGCATTTTAGTTAAAAACCATCATACATCATTTGTCATCTTCAGTCTTTTAGTATATTTACAAACGTTTGTTTTTTAATCCAAGCATAAAATGAGATTACGACCCTCCTGCTCACCAACTAATTCCCAGAAATCTCATCGACCGGAATCTCTGATGCTGTCAGGAATCCAGTTATCCGTTCAGGAGCAGCAGTGAAGGGGGCTTTTAAAGGGCTCGTCTGAGTCTTAAAGGGAGGTCTGGGGTCACGACAGCGCTAACGGACTGAATTCAGAGAGGTCAAATGCTGAATAAGCCGCGTGGAATGAAACGGACATTCCCTACGTCACAATCCCAGAATGCCGAGCTCTGCGGGTGAGAGTGATGGAGGAATAATGGAAGTGCACTTCCATGTAACTGGTTGTAAAGCTGGTCAATAATTATTATTCCATTACAACAACTAAAACCGATCAGCCGACAGTAACCGACTTCAAAAATAAATGGTTAAGGCATTCTTCACCGGAAATCCCACACGACTTTGGTTTGTCCCTCTACAGAACGTCCCAAAGGTGCCTAAGAGGTGCTGTGAGGGTCATAAAGGCCCTGGAGATGTGTGTGGGTGGTTCATGTAGACAGAGGAGTGTTGATGTGTGTGTTGTACTGTGTGTGTGTGTGTGTGTGTGTGTCCTATCTGCGTGCGGCTGACGCCGGAGCGCTGAAGAGCGGTGTGAGGGTGCTGGGAGACGTCTGGGGCAGGAGCAGGTTGCCGTTGGTGGTGGTGGATGGGCGACTGATCCGCAGGCGTCTCAGGTACTCGGCGTGAACAGGTTTGTGGCTCTGCAGGACCTTGATGGCCTCGTCGATGGGAAACCACTCGCGCTTCCGGCCTACAGGACAAATACTGCAGCATGAGCAAAATACACCCCGAAGACTGCAAATATTAGAATATTATGAATAGACATATTCTTAAATCATTCTTAAAACATGGATCATTATCATACAATAGTGTTTTATTATTAAATAAAAATTAGACAATTAATTATTATTGAATATAATTAAATATTAAAATGGATAAAAATAATAATGTGTCAAATAATGTGTCTTTTTTTTTTTTTTTAGATTTTCTTGTTTTCATTCATATGTTTGCAATAAAGATATGGTTAAAATACAATTAAATATTTAAATTGGATGGAATGAGAAAGAAGGCAATTAAAAATATATGCACGTAAGGATTTTGTAGATTCTCTTGTTATCTTTCATATTTTTGCAATAACCATAAAGTTGAATTGAAGTGGGAGGATGGGAGGGCAGTTAAAAAAATGTGCATTTTGTTATGCTTTATATTTTTGCAATAAAGAAATGATTTAAATTCAATTAAATTACAAAATCAAATTATATAAATTTAAAGATTAATTTAATTTTAGGGAGCAGGAAATGGAAATGTTCTTATCTTTCACATTTTTGTAATAATGATATGTTTCAAATTAAGTTTAAAAAATATATTTAAATTGTGTGTTTTTTGGAGATCCTGTTATCAATTATATTTTTGCAATAAATATATGAATTAATTTAAATTAAAACCAAATGCAAATAGATGCATGTTCACTTGTGGTCTCAGACTTACAGACTCAACAGCATGAAACCAGTGTGTGTGCAATATACATGCAATCAGGAACAATCAGCCAAACAATCAGGAGACCCTGAGGGTTAAACACCTTCAGATCCATCACAAAAGAAGCAGCACACAAACACACACACAAACTCACCAATATTGACCGAGTCCTCCCATGCATCCAGCGTCTCTGTGACCGTCAGCACATACACGTACGTCCGGTGTTTCCGGTCCTGGTTCTGCTGTTGTTGAAAAATAAACTCTTTCAGTATGAGGGACTGTAATCTCCTCATCTCTTAATACATCCATTCAGGAGTCTCAACCGTCCAATCAGGAGCGGGAGAAGAGCCTTACCTCAAACACACCGAGCAAACGTCCTAATTTACCCTTCACTCCAGCCTGAGGGAGAGAGAGAGAGATAGAGATCAAATCCACAACATTCCTTCATTTAGCCACGAGACTCCTAAAGTCAGGTAAATAAGACCAGTAAAACCCTGACTGCTAGAAATTATGTTAAAAGACAATGCGGCACCTCCTCAAAGACCTCTCGTATGGCAGCTCCACACGGCTCCTCCTCCGGCTCCATTCCTCCTCCAGGAACAATCCACTGATCCGGGTTTCGACTGCTGCTGACCAACAGGACCTGCAGAAACCAGCGGAGAACTGATTCAGTCTCAGAGAACTGCTTTTAAAGCCTCTAGTCTGCTAAGTTTCCATCATAAGTGCTTTACTGCCATGCAATGGGCCTTTATCACACTTCTGCGTCCGAAAAGCAGTTATAGCACAGGATTGTTGTGATTTATTGGTGGTTTGTCACAGATACTTCATAAAAACACACTGTGAGAATTACAGAACCTCAGACCCTTTGAACTTCTGAGATGGACAACACCAACACGGTGCATTAACATACAGACATCTGTCTCCACATCCCACTGAGAGAAAATGCGGGAAAACGCCTCTCACACATATGCATCAGTTCCTTTTCATCCCCTTCCTTCCCCTCACCCATCCTTCCCTCCGCTCTGCTCAAAAGGGTCAATAGTAGATTGTAATGTTCTACATGAATGCAAGTGATATTCACAGTCATGTTTGGTATCATTTGAATTGTCTCAGGGCGTCTGGTACAATGGGCTCATTCTTACAAGGTAATACAGATCCTAAGAGTTTAGAGAGATTTTGCACACTGTAGAGGGCGGGTCAGTTTCCAGTTGTTTCTATGCAAAATTACCTTTTGTCCCAAAAGGTGTTAACTCGGTCCATGCAAATTCCAATCGTTAGCCCCGGTCTCCATCTCGGGGGATGTTGGTCTTGGTCTGGGGTACTTGTTTGCAAAAGGAAATGTTGCAAAAGGATCGGGGGTTTTCTGTAGCCAGAAGCCCGTAGTGTGGTGTGTCTCTATACTTCACACTATGTATTTCTATAAAGTCAGAATTTGATGTTTTGTATTGATATGATTTGATATCTCTGAATCGGCTATGTAATTGACGTAATACATATTTACCTGACTGATAATAAATTGTTACATTTGATCTTATTCTGTTTTACTCTGTAATTATTGACTCTAGTAGAATACGTTGTATCCTTGTTAGCGACATGAGCACCTGAATGAACGAGTAAATATAAAGTAAAGAGTCACTAGAATAATCAAATATCAGAAGAATACTAATTAGAAATAGACAAACAACCAATTTGCATTTCAATCTAAATTCAAGGTTATAATAAAATGGAGTCAGATTTGAAGTTAACCTAGATTGAATAACTCTGCGCGCTGAAAAGGCCGAATACGCAAGAAACCTTCACCCACGATTGGATACCGTCCTTGGACCAAATTCGTGGACCTTACACACACCAATCTCTGTTTGCAATCATTTATTGGGATTAAATGTTAGGTTATTTTGATGCAAATTTCTTGATCTAGGGTTGCACACAAGCCTACTGTATACTTTAGAGTCTGGCCCAGTGTTGTTTTATTATATATATATATATTTATATAATTAAAACTATAGTTTTAATTAATATATTTATAAAAATAAGAACTAATCCAAAATATTATCATTTTAGTTTTAGTAATTTTGCTGTGTCATTTTTATTCTTTTTTCCCCCAATGTCTATATAGTTTTTATTTTAATTAATATTTTTAATTTAAATGCATTTATTTAGTTATTTTACTACATTAAGTTAAACTAAATGAAAATGTTTCCTTGGAATAAAATGAGTTTAAGGTTTTATTTTATTTTATTTCAGTTACGTTTATTTCATTTCAAATGAAACTTTTGTATGGTTTTAGTTTCAGTTAATGATATTAACCCTGGTCTGACTATCTTTTCAGAAATGAGCAAGAATACAATACAAAAAATCATATTAAAGAGCATTAGAAGGTTTTACATCACATAAAACATTAATTACAAGTAAAGGTGGCACAAATTAAACAGCGTTTGCATTGCTTTCTTGAGCTTAATAGTTTTAGTCAATAATAATAACCCTGGTGTGAGTGACTTCTGACAGATGGATGCTGCAGAAGTGCAATTGTGATGGTACATCTTGCTCTCTGATTGGCTAATCCTCCAGCCGCTGATCGGCCCTCAGGTATGTCCTGTACTAAGAGGATTGTGGGATTGATGGTGGTGGCATTGTGACATCACGTGCGTCTGTCAAGTTCATGACACTCGCGGTCACCTGGCATATTCTGGGCCAGACTGAGGTTATTTTTATGACGTGCCGCATAGCTGACCGCGAGGAACAGGTCACCTGCTTAAAGAGAGCCGGCTTGAGTTTATGTTACAGAAACCACAAAAGAAGGCTTTGTGTACACAGGGTTTGAATATATATATATGTGGCGTTTTAAGGTTGTGTGCTCAAAACACACTCACAGTTGTTTTCTTGAAACACGTCCAGTTCTGGTTTCCCACAGATACCCAGGGCTGGTCACACATGACCATCAGCTTAAGATACAAAAGAGCTTATTTTCAACCACTCAATCAACAAAACAACTATGACCTGTGTGTTCTTGTCACTCTGTGATGAAGCACAGTACCATACAGTTCAAGAAAAGTACATGACAATGAAACCTCTTATACAAACAGGTTTGAGAATCACTCAAACACAACCAGTAATTTACAGTCCCATAATTCCACCCTGCCGAATCTCATGAAAACACATGCATATCATAATTGACCCCAAAACAACGAGTATAAAACAAGGATAATGCAGAGTCAACCAATCATTATTGTAAAATAAACTCTGAAATGGTGATCAGGACTCAAAATTGAGGGGTTTTGTATCTTATTGCATGGCTTTAAAAATCAGTCTGCAATAACTTACCAAAAATAAATAAACAAGTAAATAATAATAAACAAAGGTATATACACATGCACACACATACTTAGTTGTCAGTGAGTGCATTATTATTTATGACAATCAAGTACATTTTTAAGTTTCAAATGTTTTTTTTCTCATTTTTAAATTATTCTCAATGGTGATTCTAATTTCTAACTTTTTACATTAAGTCAGCGAAAGGCAACAAAACAGAAATTGTGCTGTACATATAATTCATTATTTAAATAATATATCGTTGATTGTTTTTAATATATCATTAATTTATTATATATACACATATATCATACATAACATATACAATAGTTCTTTCACATTTTTCACTTCTTCATACTCTTAAAGTCAGCTTGAAATCAAAATGTACTTTTTATGATTTATCGATTTGTGATGGACATAATTAAGTCATTTTTTTGTTCTGAAATTCTTCACATTGCTGTAGTCAAATGGATGGTGAATGTCATTTCATGTTGACATGAAGAGGTTCTCAGTGACGCATCAAGGATGTTTGTAATCAAAACAAAGTGGGTGCAAAACATGAATCATCAGGTGTTTCATTAATATGACGAAATCACAGCCACTTGAATCCAGTGGTCAGAACAGGAATTATTAAACACTGGAGCAAAGAAATGAAGTATCATAATGATTTAGAATTACATGCACAAACATAACAGATCTGACGTGATTTCTTTCCATGTAAACTCACCACTGTCTTTCATATCAGGATGAATAGGATTATATTTTAAAATCTCATTTTCTCACCACACGACCAGAGTTTTTCCATTTCTGTGACTTTCACTCAATGTCACCGCAGCACAGCACCATGAACTTATTACAAGGACAAACCCCCTGGAGCAACCCTGAGGTTAAGCGTCCTGTTTAAGGACACACCAGTGCATTTCAGTTGAACTAACCAGCCTTAAACACCACACCACAAATAGACCCAGACAAGAAAAATCTATCATCACTTGATAAAAGATCAGGTGAAGTGCCTGTTTGAAATCATTCTTGAGTGCATATGCATGTGACTATTTTAGCAGTGGAATGTCACAGTTACTCTAAATCTACTGTATGTACACAATAACTCAGATTCTAGGAAAACAAGCATGTATTTAATAACAAACATGATGCTAAATGGCGTAAGGTACTGATATTTGGCCCGATTTCCTAGAACTAGTCTCATGTTTAAAAAGATTTGCATCACTGATTTTTGTTTATTACACTGTATTTGCTCGTCTTGATTATTTAAGCTTCATTATTTGCAATATCCAAAAAATAATCTCAGCTATATTATTCTTGCTGAATAAAGCCAGTTACGATACTTCTGTGCTACAACACACAGCTTTTTTGTTAATTATAGTAAAACACATTAACATTTGGAATTATTGCAATTAATATTAGGAATTTGAGAGAAGCCTCTTAAAGAGATAGTTCACCCCAAAAAGGTTAAATTCAGTCATCATTCACTCTCATGTTGATCCAAACCTATGAGTTTATTTCTTCTGTTGAACACAAAGGAAGATATTTCCAAGAATGTTCTTAACCAAATAGTTGCTGGTAGCCATTGACTTAAACAGTATTTTTCAGTACTATGGAAGTCAATGGCTACCAGCAACAGTTTGGCTACACACATCCTTCAAAATATCTTATTTGTGTTTAACAGAGGAAAGAAATTCATACAGGTTTGAAACAATTTGAGGGTGAGTAAACAATCAGAATTATCGGTTTTGGGTGAACTATCCCTTTAAGAGTTTTTTGTGTATGATGTAGAAAGGTAAGCTTGCACATGAGTTGATATTTTCTTAATTTATGCAGATATGAAAGTGCAGTAATTCTTATGAAACACACACAAAAAAGAAATTTCTTAAATGAATACAATCATGATTATTAATTGAACCATTAATCTGTGCTGTATAAAGTGCTATTGACTCTTTAGACATCTGTAGTATTTTGTAGTCGTGCATTTTTGAACAACTGTAAGCTTTTGTGTGAGATAAATCACTAGGATGATGTTTAAATTCTGCTAACACGCTCTCTGTCTGATCGCC
Source organism: Acrossocheilus fasciatus (assembly GCA_036784905.1). NCBI lineage: Eukaryota > Metazoa > Chordata > Actinopteri > Cypriniformes > Cyprinidae > Acrossocheilus > Acrossocheilus fasciatus. Next base: position 1,953,713 of record CM071941.1, read on the forward strand.
GCTGTGGTGAGAGACCGAGTCTATGAAGTGTGCTGAATGGGAGGGATTTTGACTCATGCGATCGCTGATCCTCTGCCCCCTGCTCACCCTCTTTCACTCCGACACAAAGGGCAGCCATTTCAAATGAGTTCCCCCTCACTTACACAGACATGCACTGACTGTGGATCAGTCTGGAGTTGGAATGCAGTGCCAGGACTGTTTGTGGATCTGCTCTGAGACCAGCAGGCATGAGCGAAGACTAAAGAGTGGATATGAAGCAACCCCAGATTTACACCAGCAATCCCACACGACAGCTCCAACAACTCAGATTCTTCTCTTTGGTTACTTGGATACAAGGAAGTGACAGAATGAAGGATTATCAGAAAAGCAGAAACCACTGAAAATGGCCACTTAAAGGAATAGTTCACCCAAAATGAAAATTTGCTGAAAATGTCCTCACCTTAAGGCCATCCAAGATGTAGTTAAGCTTGTTTCTTCATCAGATTTAGAGAAATTCAACATTCCATCACTTGCTCAGCAATGGATCCACTGCAGTGAATGGGTGCCGTCAGAATGAGAGTCCAAACAGCTGATAAAAACATCACAATAATCCACACCACTCCAGTCTATCAATTAATGTCTTTTAAAGTGAAGAGCAGCATGTTTGTAAGACACGAGTTCATCATTAAGGCGTTTTTGACTTCAAACCGTCACTTCTGGCCAAAAATGTATAACTATGCTTCCTCAAGTGAAAAAGTCCATCTCCTATTATCTCTCACCTCAAAATCCACACACATATTTGTTCAGAACTGTTTAGGGTTGTTGATCCATGCACATTTCTCTTTTGATTCAGACCAGATGACTTTCACTGGAGGAAGCCACATTATAGACTCATATTTTAGCCAGAAGCAATGGTATGAAGTTAAATCGTCTTAATGATGGATTTGTTACACAAACACAGTTTTTGGCTTCGCAAGATGTTGTTAACTGATGAACTGGAGATGTGTTTATCAGCTGTTTGAACTCTCATTGTGACGGCACCCATTCACTGCAGGGGATCAATTGGTGAGCAAGCGATGGAATGCTACATTTCTCTAAATCTATTACCTTGAAGAAACAAACTCATCTGTATCTCCAATAGTCAACAAATTCTCAGAAGTTTTCAATTTGAGATGAAATATTCCTTTAAGCACAAAATTCACTTGTGTGCATCAACACTCATATATCTTTAAGTTTATGATGCGATTAATTATTTACAAGATGCACTCAAGGCTTTACTGGTCGCCAACAAGATAATTGCACTCTTTTATTGTCTATATTCATAACAATCACACATTAAACACAAAAACTCATAAAAAGCAGCTCTCTTCAGGGCTGATACGAGGAACTCAGCAACAAACCCTTAGATCAAGAAAATCCAAAATGTTTTTTTTAATGTGATTTTTCAAAAGGTGTCACTGGGTATTACATGCCATTCAATCTTATGTCTTTTCATGACAGTCCTTTGTCAGAAGTGGATGAAACTGGTGCAGCTGTATACATGCATAAACAGGGGGAATTTCAGGGAGCTGCAGTCTGACGTGCTTTTATTGCATAACTGCACTACGGAGGCCCAGTGACCGACAGTCTAAAGTGCCTTTAAGTCATCATGGGTGACAGGGGATGGATATGTGTGCATTGACAAGATAGATAGGGCAAACGAAAGGTTTGATCCAGTTTTCTTATAGGTTATGCAGCTGAAACAGGTTTACTTGACTAATGAGGATCAATGGGATTTTGGCCAGCGCAAATTTGTGTGACAGAGATTACAGCCCTGGATGAGAATTAAATGAACAGATGTGCTCTAGATTACACTGGGCAGTGATCTGAGCAGTGCATGCTGCAAAAACTTCACTTTCTAAGAACACTTAACAATGATAATCTGATCTCAGATTTCTTTCCAGCACTCCAGATGTAAACAATACTTAGTCTGGTGTGTCTGTGTAGTGCATTATTTGTTTTGTGTATGTATTGTATACTGATGCACTGCAAATTTCCAAATCATATCATCAATCGATGCATCTACGTATCCATCCATGATGAACACAGCACTGATGTACACTACATGACAGCATACTAGAACCTGATTGATAACTCTTAAATATATGCATGCAATATATTCATATTTACTCTCCGAATATCTGTATGCTCTCATATATTCCAGCTAGGCCACAGGTGAACGTGTGTGCGTGCTGATACACTGATTTATCATCCGAGCATCATGTCTGGTTTAGATAACGACGTTACTATCTCCGTACCTCATCCTCCCGTTCGTTCTTGAAGCACAGACACGCCGCCCGCCGCTTGAATCCTTCCCGGTCGTACGTCCGCGTCTGGTTCGGTTTGAACTTCATGCTGAAATCCTGTCGGTCCTTCCGTAGATTTATCCGACCGGTCAGCAATGCTCCGTCAACGGCCCGAGCTCCGTGAGTCACCACCGACGGCGAGAGGCAGACCAGTACCGAGCTGGACCGAACCTACGGGTTTGCGTTGGTTTTAAATCCAATTTAAATCATTCCTCCGCGTTTAGTCCAGCAAATTCGATTCTCTAACGACAACTCTGCATTCCGCGGTGCATTCCCAGGTCAAAATATCTCGTTTTCCCCCGGTATATATATACGTGTGTGGTGGGCCGGGTGCGAAACGTACGCTAGTATGTTGACGGCTTGGTACTTAATATTCATAAGATAAACCGTCAGCATTGGAAGGTTACCAGGCAACGTCAGCATATATTAATCAACAGCGTTGACCATTGGAAGGCAACTCCATGACGTAATCACGAACTAATTAATATTGATAAGCGACACCTTTGCCGTAGTAGGACTTGAGAGAGACCTCCGTCGATCTGCGGATCCGTGAACTGCGCTCACACACGTCCGTTACCGCATTACCGCGTTGCCACCCGTCACATCATATACTGCAGGTAGAATGACATAATTTGTCTTATCTTTTACTTTCACATATATTTATGTATTAACATTAATATTAATATTAAAATAGCTGTTTAGACAAGACACAACACGTACTTTGAGCATCAGATAATTCACATCCATAGACACAAATCCGTTGATCAGACATAAATCAGAACGTTTGTTTAATGTTATCTGGATTTGAACAACGTTCTCAAAACGTTTGAACAAAAACATTGATACATTGTTGATGGGCTATAACGTTTTACCTCAAGCGTTTAGTTTAAAATGTTACTGTTCCATTCTTGTTTTAGAACGTTCCATGAAAGTTCAAAAGTAACGTTTCTGAAATGTTTGCATAATGAAAAAAGAAAAAAAAAGAACATTTCCTTCAGGTTTTCTCAACCGAAAAAATGTTTTTACAACCGTAAAAAATAAATAAATAAATAAATAAATAAAAAAAATATATATATATATGTATTGTTTTGTGAACGTTAAGAGAATATTCAGAAAAACATTTTGGGGAACGTTAACAAAATGTTCTTAGAGCATATTTTAGTTAGCTGATTATTTACATGTGTTAATTATGTAGATGTTAATGCATGAAAACTACATGAATGCAGAAAATAATGATTACTAAATAAATGCTGTACACCATTCCCATCCATACAGCATTAATGCATTGCATAATGTAAATGAAATAAAATGAAGTAGCTAATAATACCATTTGTAAATTTTTCATTAATGTAGTGCTATTAATGACAACCTGGAAGCTGGAGGCTGGACTTTGGCATAGGTACTGACTGAATTACGATGATGACATTGTTTAACTTTGACAAGAAAAGAATCTGACAACATTTTTTTCTGTTATCATTGTGCAAACATGATGAAGAAACAGTTTGGGAAAGAACTGTCATTAGCAGATTTGAGTGAAACTAGAGACACTTTTAATGATAAACACTCAAAGACTATTTTCAAGGTAGGTTTACTTGTAAAATCATTAGTGTAACTGGACATTTGACTCAAAACCAAATAGTTACTGGGATATAGACCTGCAACAACTTGCCCTATAATATTATCACCATTAAAATGATAGAGATTAATTTTTCTTGGGCGGATTTCGTAACCTAAGACAGGGATCACCACACATGCCTGCAGTCGTCATGTCTTTAATGAGTGAATTACAGACATCTGGTTAGAGAGGAATGCTCTGAAATCTGTTGCATTAGCTTAGCGCTAACATGTGTCATGCTGACGTAGAATACAACCTCAACTCAACATGAGCCAAACTCGTTAAGCACATTAATCAGACAACAGCACAATGGAAATAAATACTGGCCATCGGCTCAACAGATTTTGAGAACAGAGAAGTGTGAATCTGTTCACGGCCTTAATGAGATTACATGGATCTGGTCGAGCAACAGCTGCCAAACACTCACTGAACGTGACTTTTAATTCACATTTATTAAGCTGCACAAAAGTTACCATCTTGTTTTTGTAGAATCAGAAATTTCATAATGAATATGAATGTTTACTAGTCATAAATACTCATCTGTCAGTGCTAAACAGTAAATAGTAATCAGTTCTATTCGTGACCATATACAAACACTCTGACATTATTACAAGCTATGCTCCAAAGTCTTTAGAAATGCTGTAATGGTAGCCATTCAGACACTGCAGACATAACAAACGGCTCATTAGATATGAGAAAACAGAAACAAGAGACTGTTTTGATTGCTCTCGATGTCCCAATCCTATAAACGGCCTGCAGACACACACAAACATACAGGACGGAGAAATGTGGAAGTCAGAAATAACTTGCAGCTCTGCAGCACTGCTACTCAGACAGTTATGTAATGTGTGTTTGATAGAAGAACCGAGTCATGTGGAACAGAAGAGAGATAAGACAGAGCCACCGTCCTGCAGTTTTCAGACAGCTTGATTCATAAATCCAGCAATGAAGCTGTCAGAGGTCTCTGCGGCTCAAATCCAGCCAAAATCAGAGACAACACTGGAAATCTGGGATTAAAAGTCCCATTTAAGAGACACAACTCCTTTTATATACTGTACTGAAGAACTGACTTTTAATTTAAAGCCTAAAATTATTCATTTCAAATTGAAGGAATGCAATTTGAATTAAACAAAATATACGAAACCTGTATTTTTATAAACTTGAGAAGCTGAGTGGATACACCTCACGTTCAATTTTGCTCTAAATTGTCAAAAAAAACCAACTGCAATCGTCCATGTGTTAGACCATCTAAATATATTGTAATTATTTTTCAGATGCTTCTGCCTTCTCATCTTTGACAAAGTAATACTGTAACAAGTGTAATTTAATCAACAAAATCAAAAAATATTAATCGGAAACATGTTTAAAGAGACTTCTCTCAAAACTAGATCAATTCTTTTCTATTTTATTTGTAGAAGCAAACCTTCACATTAACAAACTAGCAGGGCAGTACAGCCATGTTTAAGCATAATTCATAGTCGTTGAGATTAAACCCCTGCAGTGTTTGTGTTCATGCCATTCATACTGTGAATTATATTTTACATAAACTGTATTTTTTATCTGCTGAGAGGTTTCAAGCTACAATCGGTAGAAGCCTGTTTTCACCACAGGATAAAAAAAGGGTAATTGTGACTTTTTAATATCAATTCTGACTTTTTCTTGCAATTCTGAGAAGTCAGAATTATGAGACATGAACTTGCAATGGCAAGAAAAAAGTCAGTATTGTGAGAGATAAAAATTGTAATCACTTTTTGCAAGATGCAAACTCAGAATTCCAAGAAAAGTGTCAAAATTTGGAGATGTAAACTTAGAATTCCATGAAAAAAGCTAAAACTGTGAAATATAAACTCAGAATTCCAAGAAAAAAATTCAAAAATTCCAAGGTTTAAACTGAAAAAAGTAAAAATTGACCATTTGTTGAGTTCATTCACGTTCATTTCGTGCTTTAAGTACATATGAAAGACGATTGGCTCACGTGGCGCTTTAACTGAGGCAATACAGTGATCTGTCATTAAAGAGCCACAAAACATTATTTATTGTTTGATTTTCTTTAAAAATGACAAACTTTGAAAGCTGAGAGTTCATACCAGAATTAACCTGCTCTGTCTCTATTTTTTACTGCGTGAGAGCGGCATTGTTTGTCAGAGATAGCAACGGTAACTAAGGAGGGCGGGTCTTTGCAAACAGTCAATTGCAAGATATAAACTCAGAATTCCAAAAAAAGTGTCAAAATTGCGAGATGCAAACTCAGAATTCCGAGAAAAGCCAATATTGTGAGATGTGGAATTTTGAGAAAAGACTGAATTCAGAATTGCGAGATAAAACACACCGCTACCTTTTTTTAATTCCATAGCAGTCACAAGCTACCATAACAATCAGATTGGAAACTGTAAAAAAAACCCCTCAGAAATAAAGAGAACAAACCAAATAACATAACAAAAAATATTTTTACTAAAACTGAACATTTACAGATTTAATTTTCCCAGACAAGTCATACAGATTCCATTCCAGCCGAAACACAAACCTTTACACGGACACTCACACACGTTTCGTTTGGAATACAACAACGTCAGAGCAGGTTCTCTCAGATAGGCAATGATATAGACGGGTTCACCACATGCGTTTAATGAACTGAAGAGTTTCACAGGAAGGAAAAGGTAAAAAAAAAAAAAAAAAAAAAATTCACATCATTTTGTCCCTGACCGAGAAGCAGCATATATGCATCCCACGTTTAACAGGCCCTCCCTCTACACCCCGTAACATAAAAATGAATTAACAAAAATGAACCATCCACCTGGATGCAGGGCCTGGAGCCTACAATCAGTTTCCAGTGAAATCCACTGCGCTAATGACTGTAATAGAGACTGTACTACACATTCTGACAGGGTCCAGTGTAGTGACCACGCAAGGGACGCTGGGAAACCCCAGGCCATCACCACACATCATTTCCTGGCCGAACCCAGAAGCAGAGAGATCATATAGTGGAGCGAACATTAGCTCTGACCAGGAACACACCGACACTCACCCAAAGGGCTGCAGTAGTTGCTTTTGAATCGTATTTTTTTTTTTTTTCGCTTGCTGTTTTAATTTGTCTGAGAAAGTGTCCTTTAAATGCAAAAGAAGACAGGAGGAGATTGTTCCACTTCTCTCACGTGATGCCACCGGTTCCTTCTTCTAAACTTCAATGTTGTTGCCGGCATAAAGCCTGGTCCATGTTCGGGCTGTGAGAGAGAGAGAAACACCCTCCAGGACGTTAATTAAGATCATACTGATTTAATTTGGATGAATCTCATAAAACCTGTCATAATAGAGTAATGAGAATCAAACTGGAATTGCGAAAATTACAAAGAAAAAAAAAATCTTAATGGTCCTAAAATGGGTTGCATTATTTTTTCCTTTTGATTACTGAGTGAACTGAGCTGAACCTGTTTTTCTGTGTGTGTGTGTGTTTTTTTCAGATTCATCCATTTTTCTTTTATTGCAATATGAAAGCCAATTTCCACAAAAAATAAAAATGCAATTGCAACTTTTTCTCTTGCAATTCTGGCTTTGTTTTTACAACAACAAAAAAAGTCAAATACAAGTTTTAAAATAAATAAATAAATACAAATAAAAAAAAGTCTATTTTAAGGTGGAATGTTCTTAAAGTATTTTTACTGGAGATTTTAAGTTATGATAAAAATCTGAAGCAAATACATGATTTAAATTGAATGTATCTTGTTTTGTGACTATGGTATTTACCCATCATATAAATTAAGTTTAAGACATCACAATGAAAAAGATCTTAATTACAGAAATACTACTAACTAAAAACTAGTGCTGGGCAACGATTAATCCCACATCCAAAATAAAAGTTTGTGTGTACATAATATATGTGTGTGTACTGTGTATATTTAAATACACACAAATGCATGTATACATTTCAGAAAAATGTGTTGTTTATATATTAAATATATTTATATATATAATATATATATTATATGAATATAAACATATGCATGTAAATACATTTTCTACATATATACTGTATGTGTGTGTGTGTTTATATATACAGTACACACACACATATATTATGTATTTTGGATGCGATTAATCATTGCAAGCACTACTAAAAACACATAAGGATGCTGAAATATGAAGCTAGAAATGTTTGGAATAGGAACAGAAATAAAATAAGTGAGAGATATTCTCCCCCGTCTTGGCAAAAGGAGCACAGTGGTGAAACATCTCAGTTAAATATTTATTACATGGGTAATAACAATAAATAATAATGTCTTCCAAACAAGTACAAGTAATTACACAACATAAGTCTAGCTAGTGCTGATGAGAAGGTCTCACCTGTTTCAATGGCTTGAGCCTCGTTGCTCTTCCACTGTTCAGCGACATCATTAGCCAGTGGGTCATCAGGGTTCGGAGCGCTTAGTAGAGCCTGGATAGAGAGCAGTACTGTACGGATCTGAAGAGCTGGAGACCATTTATCTACAAGAGAGAAGAGACACATGTGCCCATGAGCTCTATATAAAGCCTACAGCATTGTATCTGATACATGAAGGTCTCTAAATTATCAACATGACCAAAACTTTGCTGTTAAACCCGTCGCACACAATATACTACATGCCTTCTGTCGTCTGATTCTCTTTTAGTATAATTGTGCAAACGTCTACCTTCAGCTCGAGCTTCACGTGTTTTTTGCTGTCAAATCTTGGCTGATATTTATCATCTTGAGTAATATTTCAGATGAACACTTACTGGACTGAAGCAGCTCAGCTTTAATTGATTCTCCATCAATCATTTTTTTTTCTTCAATCAGTGCGTCTCAAATCTGATCATCAGGATCTTTTGAGGAACGTAAGCTTCATTTTCACTGTTCCTCAGCGGAGGAATGATCTTCACAAGCATCCAAAACACCTCACATCTTCTGAGGAGCGCTTATTTCTTCAATCTCTCAATCATCATTGGATTGCATTGCATTATATGTTTTAATCATGTAAATATCATCTTGCTAAGACATATTATTGGAGATACTGAGTGCTGACTGATCATTTTATGCAAGTATCTGCTATACTGTTATAAAAGATCGCGGTTATTTCCATTACAAACATCAGAATTGCATACTTTTTGTCCATATAAATATCAGCATCTCATTCTCACTGTATCATATGCACCATAAAATCCTAATATATCAAATATGATACAAAACAAGAAACACATATGCAAATTTAAATAAACTGCTCTATTTAAAACAAACAAACAAACAAACAAACAAACAAACAAAATATATATATATGGCTATTTTTCATATGGCTTTACAAACACTATAATAACCTTTCAGGATGTCCAGACAGATCCTGCCCAGTTTGTCCACATTAGGATGGTAGATTTTGGTCATGAATCGGACCTTGGGAGCAGCCATGGGATACTCCTCTGGGAGGAACAGCTCCAGTTTGAACGTCCCACCCTCAAAGGGCGAATCCTGCGGCCCAGCGATCACCACATGGAAATACCGAGCGTTTCCCTCATCAGGCTCCGCTTTGATTCCAGGCACAGGCTCAGCCAATAAGCGCTGCGTCTCCTGTCGAAACACACATGTGTGAAACAATGCCAAAATCATGGGTTCGAATGCATGAACTGATTACACGTAAACCCTGAATGCAATGCAAGTGGCTTCACATAGAAACATCTGCCAAATGCATGAAAGCAAAACTCATTTAGAAAGTACCTTCAGCTGCATTGAATACTTTTTGTCCATAAAATGCTTTAAAAAATGCACTGAGTAGCAAGCAAACTAACATCCACAAGCAGAATGATGTCTAAGAAGTTATCAGTACATTTTGTAAAGATATTATGTATACTTTTTATGCTCAATTTTCACAATTCATGGAGACTCCTGTCATGCTGACACCAATTATTTGATTTATTGTGTTATAATCCATTAAAGATAAACCAACGCCAAAATGGCACGTGACTGCGTAAGTGAACTGTGATTGGCCTGTTTAACCGGTCTCCTCCTGTCTAAGTGGGCGGTTCTTGGCCAGAACAAACTGCAGTGTGGATCAGACATGCTGACAATTAAAATTCTGCAATGCAAGATTAGAATCGTGTGGACAAAACGCAAACAGTGGTGAAATTCTGTGTACTTAAAAATCACTAACCACATACTTACGACATACACTCTTTGTAAACAGTTCGATTCATTTCCTGTTTGCATGCAAACTCTCATTACACGGAATATTCCGCTAACACATGCACACATTTCCAGAGTGTTTCCCAGCGCAGCGCGTGAGATCCGCATCTGTAAACACACCTAGAGTCTCTCAGCGGACAGACGCGCTTCGCTGCTCGCTTACAAACCAGAAAGCTCTGATGCCACTGCTCTATGTCGCTCTTTCTAAGAAGGCTATTCCCATGTATTTTATGCAGTGTGCATGTTTGAAACAGTGAGCGCGAGGGAGCCTCCCTGCTGCACCGCGAGCTCGGGCCAGCAGCAGCACGTGCTGTTTTCTTTCATTTTTAACGCATTGCTTTCGCAGCGCACACAAATACCTCAACGGAACGCACAAGACAAACTTTATGGAAATTATACCTTAATAATCCTGCGGGGCAATCCAGCCATCTCGTTTTATTAATGCGGTTTGCGCCGTGGCCCGGTCCCTGCTCCTTGCGTTGAGGTTGACAGCGCATGCGCGCAAGTCTTCCGGTAAAAATCGTCATCGTCTGTTCCGAATAGGTTTTCTGGGAAATGTAGTTTTTCCTCTGAGTGCCTGCTATTATGCGTGTGCGTGTCTAATTGTTTAAATGTTTTTCCACCTTAAAACACTGTATAATCTTATACATGTATTCTTCTATTCCTTTATTATTTCTTTTAATATATTTTAAATCAATTATTAATCCTTTTTCTCGACTTTTTATTGTTCATGATATGTTATGATTATTTTTTTTTTTTACATCCTTTTCCTTCTTATTTAATACATTTTAAATTAGTTAGTTGTTATGCATCTGTTGATTATTTTGAACCCATCTTTATGTATAGCACTTTTAATTGTGTATGAAATGTGCTATAAACTTGCTTTACCCAAGTAAATTATCCACTAAATACAAGTTTTAACCAAATTAATGACATCATAAAAATGTTTTGATCAATATTTGAATAAACAACAAATTGCCAGTATTTAATTCTGAGCTTCAGTGCTTACATTTTTAAAATATAAAAATAAATTAATAAGTCAATCATTCAATTGATATGGTTAACTTTAACTATTTTGAATTAGTTTTCATTTTTATATTTTCTGTTTTTATTTTAATTTTGTCATTTGTTTTTTTTGTTTTTTTAAATATCTCTTTAATCCAATTTTTCCTCAATTTTAGTTAAACTAAATGAAAATGATAAATGTTGCTTTGACAACTACTTTTTTAAAAGGTGTTTTTTTTTCATTTTTCTTTTTTATTTCAATTAAAGTAAAAACATTAGATTTTTTTTCAAGGTTTAAGTTAATTATAATATGACTGATAACAAATAAATTATAATACAAAATACATTAAACCAATAGCTGAAGGAAGGGTTTATTTAATGTGAAGCAGTACATGTACAAAGAACATTAGAGAAGACAGAAAAAGCATCCAGGACTATCGGTCTTTGGGTGGATTTGGGTTTCTGCGTCTGGTGTGATACCTGCAGCGAAAACAGAAACACAAACCAGTTCATTCAACTGAACCGAGGCAGAATATGCCGTTTTTGTCCGGTAGAGAATGCAAACTCACTGTCCGACGGGGTACCAGCGGTGTTTGGTGGTGTAAAACATCTTACTGAGCTCCTCTATGGTCGGGGCCTGTTTGTTATTTAAAACCTCTTTACCGAGTCTGGATTTGAGCACCAACTCGTGGGTTTCTGCGTGATCACTGATAGCGTCTGGCCTGACGATCGGCTACAAGAAACAAACAAAACACACACTTATGCTCAACATCTCCACAAACCTGCCTCCTGCACCTTCACAAACCATCACACGCACCTGTGTGAGTTCATAGGGCACGTCTTCTGTCGGATGATAACACACTATTGTGTTTCCATCAGATGTCACTGCGATTTCCACATTACTGAAACAGAAACAATGCATTTTAGAGAAATGAAGCAACGCAATGACACTTTATCTGATATGGGTGAAGTCCGACATACAATAACTGCAGATGCATCACAGTAACTGAACAATTAAGTGTGCATTTATGAAGACATTATGCATGCATTGGAAACACTGACCTGTTGTCATTAACGAGTGAACCTCTAACAGTAGATTTGTTTTGAGATGACAGAAAAGTTCCAGCTGAAATCGAGAAACACAATTTTGTCGTTTTGTTAGTTGAAAGTAAAAACATACAAGCCAAAACAGCACAAAATCACTCATTCATAAGGTCAGAAATGTTGTAGGTTATACAGTACAGCACAGTCCTACACTCAGGCTGCGTTTGCAACACATTCACAGTAGTTACGCGTACAAATTCATATTATTTATAACCAAAATGTGACTGTTTTTCATTATGGGAGCCCACCTCTGAATTGTCTAATATTTCTGCTGGTATTAACGCGATTAAAGAGGTTAGCCAGTCTGCTGATGTGACCCGACGCCATGCTTTCCGCTAATAGAACCGAATCAGTGGAAGGGAAACGGAAGTTAGAGAAACAAAGACACGTTTTGGAACGTTTTCGGACTGTATTATTAGATTAATTCATAATTTTCAATCTTTCTTGTGTGTTTTGTTTATTTCTGTTGTTATAATCCGAACTGTCAAGAAATTCGATTCAAAATATACCCTGATTTTTTAACGAAGTTCAACGAGGAATTGGGTTTTTGAACTTTAGAGCGCCCTCTAGCGGAACTATTACAGACAGTGCGCTACACAAATATTCCTCCGGGTAGGAAACAATCCGCCGTTCAGGTCCCATTGCTTTATTTAATCGATAAAAAAACAGTCATAGTAAACACCGGAGAAATAAATAAACTAAGAAAATAAATAAATAATATTAACAATTATTTACAGATAAAATAAATTGGTGTCTTGCAGCACCTCGCAGCCCACTAGGAGGAGGCGTAACACGCGTTACAAACCACCTTTAGAAAAAAAAAAAAAAAAAAAAAAATATATATATATATATATATATATACATATATATATTTAAATAAAATTAAACTCCACTGTGACTTTATTTCGTTAAAATACGTGGTATTCATTGTTAGTAATCTATTTATTATAATGTATTAACTTTGTAATGCATGGAGCGCCCTCTGGCGGCCAAAATATACAGTTGCGGTTCCAGTTTCCCAATTTAACTATATTAAACGGATTATCACGGAGTATTAGGATAAAATAAATCACAAAGCCAATTAGTTTTCACTAATATTTATGAAAGATAGTATTTTAAAACAGCAAAAAATAAACTTATCAACACCAGCAGTACCGCCATACGCCACTGGACGGCAGCGAAACACCGCCATAGAGATCGTTTTATTCAAAAGGATAAAAAAAAATCATGGATAAAATAAAATTGAATCATTAGGACAAAACAAAATCATGAAGCCATTTAGTTTTCACTAACATTTATGAAAGATAGTATTTCAAAAGAGCAAAAAATAAACTTATCAACACCAGCAGTACCGCAATACGCCACTGGAGGGAGCAAAATCCTACCATAGACATCGTTTTATTCAAAAGGATCAAATAAAATCATGGATAAAATAAAATTGAATCATTAGGATAAAATAAAATCATGAAGCCAATTAGTTTTCACTAACATTTATGAAAGATGATATTTTAAAAGAGCAAAAAAAAAAAAAACCTTTTTCAACACCAGCAGTACCGCTATACGCCACTGGAGGGCAGCAAAATACCGCCATCGAGATCGTTTTATTCAAAAGGATCAAATAAAATCATGGATAAAATAAAATTGAATCATTAGGATAAAATAAAATCATGAAGCCAATTAGTTTTTACAAACATTTGTGAAAGACAGTATTTTATAGGAGCAAAAAATAAACTTATCAACACCAGCAGTACCGCATTGGTCCACTGGAGGGCAGCGAAACACCACAATAGAGATCGTTTTACTCAATAATCATTTATGAAAACATTTGTTATTCAGAACTGATCAGTTCGGAATCTTTAAATGGTGACAGAAATAATGTTGAAATACAGAGTAAGACAAATGCCTTGGATTCCATAGTTTTATATTGGAAATTATGTATCATAATTATTTATACACTTCTTTAAAAGAAATATGGAGAGATTCCCTCAAAGGAAAGCGGCTTCAAACATTTGTCAAAGACAGCAAAGTTCTGATATCAGCACATACACATCAGAAGATATCTTTTCAGAAGATAAATCTGTTCTGTATACTGACAGATGCTGTTCATATTCATTATGAAGCACTGATCCATGATTCTGTGTCGTCTGTGCGTTGATGATTCAGTTTTACGTTATGCAGGTGGTTATGAGACGTCCATGTGACTGCCGGACGCTCCGGATACTGTATTCGCCACCAAACGTTCCCGGCTGCCAAAAGCCTCCGCAACTGGAGATACAACAGATTACAGTTAACAAACACACACACACACACACACACACACACACACACACAGATCCTCACGAGACGCTTGAGATTCACACCTGCAGCGACGTCGCTGATGTCCCAGACGCGCAGCCCATCCTTCTGTCCTCCAAACGCATAGACGAACGGCAGATCCGGACAACAGGAGCCACAGAACAGAACGCCCTGACGGAGAGACAGAGCCGCGTTACAAAGCCGCTTTCACGCGGTGAGATGCTCGTGTGTCAGATACGCACCATCTTCATGTCTCTGGAGTGGATCAGGGTGGGTTTGTCTCCCATGATGTCCCAGATCTTCACGTGTTTGTCCGCTGAAGACGTGACGAGACAGCCGCGGATCTGACTGCTCAGATCCATCCCTGAGAAAACATCACGACACTATTATCATCAGAGACAGTGTTATTGACAGTTTTGATTAATATTTAAGATTAATATTATTACAGAATAGTTTTCATTTTAATTTCAGTTTACATTTTTTTAATGTTTTTGTCATTTAAAAAATATTAAAAATAATATCCGTTATTAATTTTTATTTGAGTTATTTTAGTATATCAACTAAAATCAAATGATAATTTGAAATGAAATAAGCTGAAATACTTTTTTTTCAAAAAAGTTTTTTGTTATTTTACTATCAGATATATTATTTTTTTTATAATTGACAAAATAAAATGATCATTTTTAAATATTTTTTTTTACTTCAAGTTATGAAAATGTTTTATTGATGTAGTTTTATTAACTATATTTCCTGTTTTAATTTCAATTTTATTTAATGTTTTATTAATTTTGTTGTGTTTTCCCCCATTTGTTTTATTATATATATATATATATATATATATATATATATATATATATATATATATATATATATATATATATATATATATATATATATATGTTTTTTTAAATTATTTTATTTCAGTTTTACTAGTTTAACTAAACAAAAATGAGAAATGTTGCCTTGGAAACTAGCTGAATTAAAAGTTTTTTTTAATGTTTTAAATTAATGTTTTATCACTGATATACTAATATAGTTTTAATATATATATAAAATTTTTTAATTTTTTAATATATATTTTTTATTATGAATTGTTTTATTACAGTTTTTCAGACGTTTTTAATTTCAAGTCAAATTTGAGCATTTTTTGTTATTTTTATATTCATTTATTTATTTTTGAAATTTGCCTATATGATTTTTAATTTTATTTTATATAGTTTTGAGTTATTTTAGTACTTCAGGTGAAATACTTCAACTAAATAAAAATGAGAAAACTAATAAAATAAGCTTAATTTTTTTTTTTCAGTTTTATTTTATTTCAAGCAATGAATATATTAATGTGAGTGCGACTGACCTGAAACTTCTCCATCGTGAGCTCTGAGCGTGAACACAGGTTTATCCGAACGAGCGTCCAGACAATAAATAAAGCCGTCCTCTGTACTCGCCTGCAACACACACAGCACTAATTACTCACATCACAGGTCAGAGTTCAGAATAAATCCACCAAAGGGCTCGGCCGCTCACCAGGAAGTGACACGGAGAGAAATGATCCCAAACGACGCGCTCCACCTGCCCACTGAAGCGCCAGATCCGATGGCTGTCGTCTGGACTGCGGCAGTCGTACAGGATCGCAGACCTGCGACACACACAACGCTCTGATTGGTCAGGCTCAGTCCTGCTGCGCTCTGATTGGTCAAGTCATATTCTACATCATGACCTACTTGTCATATGATCCGCTGATGAGAGTTTGAGCCTCAAACGGGTGGAAGTTCAGCGTCTGAACCTGTGAGAGTACATCAGATCAAAATTTATTAAACAACTGTTTCAAAAAATCTTTAATAGATTTATCAAGGTTTCAACTGTTTTCAACATTGATAATAATCAGAAATGTTTCTTGAGCAGCAAATCAGCATATTAGAATGATTTCTGAAGGATCACTGAAGACTAGAGAAATTATGCTGAAAATTCAGCTGTGCATCGCAGAAATAAATTACATTTTACTATATATTCACATAGAAAACAGTTATTCAAAATTGTAAAAATTTCACAATTTTTCTGTATTTTTGATCAAATAAACACAGCCCTTGGTGAGCAGGAGAGCCTTCTTTCCATCAGTACCTTATCTGTGTGTTTGGCGAGGGTCGCCGCTGGTTTCCCCTTCTCCATATCCCACAGGATCACCGAGTCGTCCGCAGACGCGCTCGCTAGAACATTCCTGCACCAGAAACACTCATCAGGCTCCGACAACGACACGAAGAAAAACATCTGCTCTTCAGAAACACTCTCACCTGACCAGTCTGTTCCAGGACAGATCCAGCACAGCATCCGTGTGTCCTTCGACGGGTTCAGCCGCCTTCAAAACACAAACAGTACACTTCCGAACCAAGAAATCACTCAAACATCTAACATCACGACCCTTACCTAAATTCAACATTAACGACAGGACAAAATACCACAATTTAAGCGACCTGAGTACAAACAAGCACCTTCTTTGCCTTCTTTTTCTTCTTCTTCTTCTTGCTGCCGAGTGAGAAGGCCGGCTCCAAACAGTCCACAACATCCAGATCCCAGACGTCAATCACAGACGTCATGTTCCCTACGGCCGCGTAATTCCCTGCAGCACAACACACGCATGAAAGTGAGAAATGCTGGCTTTGCTGCTCAATGAAATCCAATAAGATTGTTTTTCAGTCTTTTATTTTTGTGTTTATTTTATTTAAAGCAACAGTGTTTTTTTTGTGGTTTTAGTTTTAATTAATTAACATTAATAATAATAATAATAATAATAATAATAATAATAATATGAAATCACAAGAACAAATGGAAAAAGAAAAAAAAAATTTTTGATTAAAAAAAAAAAATAATTAAAAAAATCCCAAATTTAATAATAATAAAAAAAAAAAAAAAAAAAAAAACAGAAATAAAAATTTTCCGGCATTGGCCGATAAGTCAGAAGCAGGACTTTTATTTTGACGGTGCTATCAGCACATGAGTGCACAGAGCTTCATTAATTTACTGTCTCTGTTGAACAGTTCTCACTAATAAAATATTACACAGAACTTTTAAAAAAAGAAAGTAAATAGTATACTTTTCTATTATTAGTAACAGATTGGTAAATGCTATAAAACTTTCTCGTTTACCGTTAGCATTTGGCAAACATGTAGTCATAGCAGATATAAATATATTTCACAAATCTTCCCACGGCACACAAACAGCAGATTACTGAGTGCACAGGTATTTAATTCGTTTATTTTATTTGTTTTTAATTATTTCTTTATTTGTGAAAAATACTATAATAAGATTACAGAATCAAAAAGTCGCCATCTGAAGTATAAATCTTGCTATTTTACAGATATGTTATAATTAATTTCTAATTTAGTAAATATTATTTAAAATAAATATGAATTTCAGCAATTATGCATGTGTTTTCTGTCTTTAAAGTACTGTGATTTCATATATCTTCCCTAATATCCAAGATATTGACTCAGAAATCAATACGGGTTGATTAAGATTATTGATTATGATATAGCAGCTTCTTTGCTTTGCTTTCATTTTGAAAACAATCTAATCCCCTTTCTTTTTGTATCCTTTAAACGCTTCAGCAAATTTTCCTACTACACAAAATATTTACATAAATATCTGATGATTCAAAAATTCAAATGTTCACCTTGTGCTTCCTCTGGACTGGGGTCAAAGTTCAGCCACTCCACACAGAGCGGATACGCAGGCAGCAGGATGTCATGATGCACATACAGAGAGTCTTCCTGGGAGTTAAACACTGACGAAACACAAACAATCAATCGACACCAGACGATTCTTCAGTCCAGAGCAGGGTTATACAGTATCTCAGTAACACTGCTTACCGTAAACCTCCAGGTTACAGCAGTCTTTCTCGGCGCGTCCTGCTAGAATCAGGTTATCTGTGGATTTAATCTGAAAATCCTCCCGCTCGTACTGATCCTGCAAAACACACCGCGGGTCAGACGAACAGATCCATCAGATAAACTATAAAACGCTAGATTTTTCAAGTTGAGCGTGTTGAGTGTGTCTCACTGTGTCTTTGATGGTGATGTACGGATCCTCTTCATTAGTGCCAAACACTGTCAGTCCCGCCAGACTGTCTCCAAGATTTGACGTAACTGCATAAAAGAAGAAATCAAATATCATCATCAAATATCAAACCACATTCCCTCTGTCTGCTACAGATAGCAATAATCAGGTTCTGGAAGTAAAAATGCCGTTTATTTTCTCCCTTGATGAATTGATTTTTAACAATAACTTCTACTGTGAGCTCAGAGGCTGTTAATGCTTTTGTTAAAGCCATCAGCCCACATTATTTCTACTTATTTTTTAAATAACCATGCTTAAGAGTGGAATCCCTGGTGGAAAACTACATTACCCATAATGCTGTAAAGAACATTCCACCAATCAGAGAGTCTTAGCAAGCCAAAGAAGCCTTGAGCTCCGCCCACTCACATGAAGCCCACAATAAACTATATACACACAACTAGATAGTAAAGTTTGGATACGAACTAAGTTGGCTTGAAAAAGCCTAGCCAGAAAGTTCGTAAAAGTTTTAAAAGCTTGAAGTTTGAGGTTTTAAGTTTGAAGTAGTTTGAGATAAGTAAAATAGTTTTAAAGATTAAAGTTTGAATGTTTTAAAGGCAATACAGTCTATCAGAAGAACAGATCGCTGGGGTACCTGTGGTAGTTGCTAGGGTGTTGCTAGGGTACTTGGGGTGGTTGTTAAGGTGTTGCTAAGGTAGCTAAGGTAGCCGGTGTGGTTGCTTAAGGAGTTGCTTAAGGAGTTGCTATGCGGATGCTAAGGTACCCGGGGTGGTTGCTAGGGTGTTGCTATGCGGTTGCTAAGGTACCCGGGGCGGTTGCTATGGCACTCGGGGTGGTTGCTAAGGTGTTACTAGCTTGTTGTTAGCATTATTAGCAAGTTACCAACATGTCTCTAACATGATTAGCATGTTACTAGCATTATTCTAGCATGATTAGCAAGTTACTAGCATGATGCTAACATGTTTCAAGCATGATTCGCATGTTGCTAGCATGATTCTAGCATGTTTAGCATTGTTACATGTTGCTAGCATGATTAGCAAGTTGCTAGCATGATGTTAGCATGATGTTAGCATGTTTTAAGCATGATTAGCAAGTTACTAGCATGTTGTTAGCATGATTAGCAAGCTACTAGCATGATGTTAGCATGTTTCAAGCATGATTAGCATGTTACTAGCATGATTTAGATAGATTAGAAATAGTACTAGATAGAGTGGAAGCTTATATGAGTTTGAATGGGTTAGAAATAGTACATAGAGATACAGTTTAAATTTTGGCTCAGAAGAATAATAATAATAAGTTTTTCAAGCCAACTTAATTAACCTTACATGTATAATTTTAGATTTCTCCATCCGTCATTAGAACTGTTTAATGTGATTGTAGTTCTTTCCATAAATAAGGACAATAAAGTCTTCAAAAACGTTTTTGCTTAAAATCCAACTTTGTATTATTGTGATTCACCTGTAGCTGGCTGTTTTGACTTGTAAAATTAAAACGAATGAAAAAATGCGTACATAACCAGCGAGGCTAAAAAAAAGTGGGCGGGCACTGCTGCATTCTATTGGTCAGGCGAACAGATAGCCCCGCCCTAATCTCACCCCATTGGTTGAGAGATCAATAAGTGACCATTTTAGTATTTTAACGTTCAAAAATGTAAACACGACTTGAGTTGAAGCCAGATCAATCAATTAGGGATGACATACCGATGTCGTCTTCGTCATATTTGTCCAGCCCGTACTCTGCAAGCTCATCATCCTCATCCTCCTCTTTTATTTCTTCACTAGCAGACGGAACAGCTGATGCCTCTTCACTGACATCCAGACCACTGACCACACCTTCATCCTCCTCCTCCTCCTCACCACCGGGATCCCTGGAGAAATCAGACAGAAGTTTCATAAAATTAACCTACAGGCATTATCACACTAGATGGGCTGGTCTCAACTGGTTTAAGACTGGCGATATTATTGTTTTTACTGATAACCCACGTGTTTTAACTCGAGTCTGCTATAAAACAGTAGTAAGCGATTCAAAATTCAAATCTCACCCTAACTCCTCTTTAGCCTCCGATATGATGCGTTGTAGCTCTTCTTTGCTCAACTCAACCTGTAACGATGATTTCACTCGAGTTAAAGCCCAAACACGTGTGCGACTCCACAGAAACATGCGCTATAAACACAATCACGTGACAGACTCACTTTATCCGGCGTTTCTTTAGCGACTCCGCGCTTCACCCATCCGACACACGTTATTTGAGAGCTCATGGTTTATTCGTACAGATTTAGGACGACAAAACATCACACGAGGATTCCCCGAGTTGCAGTCGTCACTGCGACGCGCCCTGATGACGTCACCCCGGCGCCGAGCCACAGAAATAAAACGTGCTAGAGCGGAAAGTTATAATTCTACTAAACAAAACTAATAATAATAGTACTACTGCTACTAATGATAATGCAAACGTGTTTTATGCTAAAAATTACAAAAACATTTTAAAACAGAAAATGCAAAAATAAAAACTAATTTAACACACACGTTTACTATCTTAATGTATAACAATGTAACAGTGTTTAGGGTGTATTAGATAGATAGATATTGAAGCAATGTTTGCTGAAATGATGTAAACAGTCAGTATTGTACATCATCAGCCATTTATTTTTATATAAAAATGTTGTGGTCAATATGTGCAAATATACGTACGTATTTTATATATATGTAAACATTGTATTTTACAAACATGTAAAAAAAAAAAAATACGGTAATATTCACAAACATACAGAGCATGACTGAAATGTTAGCTGGCCTAAAACAATATTAAAAAACTTAATGCATGGCATCTTATGCTTACATTATCATGTGTGACAGTACAATTATACTATCCAAGGTAATACCGTATTACCATAATAAACCTTAATTATAAACAACACATTCATATAATCATATAAATACCATGGTACATGATTGTCCAAAAAACATGGTATTACATTTTTTGTTAGTATAGGTTATTTTAAAAAGTGCTCTGTTTATTTTATATAAACTCCACAAAAAACTTGATTTGTCAGCATAATACTTCAAATAAAAATATCTTTCATTGTTTTATACCAGATTATGTGCATTAGTTCATTAAAAAGTGGTTTAAGATCACATACTGTATCTGGTTTTGATAATATATAATATGTAACAATATGCATTAAATGGATTGTCAGATCCAAGGCTGTTGATTTTTAGTGGTCGTCTGCAACAAACTGAAGCTTATAATGATGTTTCTCACCCATAAAGAGCAATTTCTACTTAGTGGTTACAGATCCTGCTCCTGTTTTATCTGCAGCAAGTGAACCACTTCATTCAGATACCATGAGCATATTATACAGCACTCAGCATGAGAAGTGTCTGCTAAAATGAAAATGACTATGCAAACATTCTTGGTCGTGTTTGTTTGAGGTTTACGACTGAATTGGAGTCTGAGATGGGGTGCGGTTCAGGCATTAAGGTGAAGGACGGCAACGGATGTCATTTCAGGTTTGACATGAGTCGGCATTTTAAGGCTTCACAGTTTCAGATCCAACTCTGGTTCTTCAATCTCGTCCTGCAGATTGTCAGTGACGGGCTTCATGAGCTCCTTGAAGTGTTTAATGTTGGTTTCGTGCAGGATGACCTGCGTCAGGTAACGCTCCCGTTTGATCTGCTCCTTCAGAGCTTCCGGCACGTCCGGGATCATGTAGGACAGCATGAACTTGGTGAAATAAACAATGTGCTGCGAGAAAGAAAACCGCATATTTACAACAACAGAACAAACATGTTTTATTAAGTTATCATTAGTTGTATCACATCTAGTCACTTACCTCAACCACAATCATAAAAGCCAGTTTGGCAGCAATAACGTGCCAATAATATATACTGTACTCATATTGATTAGGATGACCGGGAGGATTCCTGAAATCACGATACCTGAAACATAATTAGAGTCAATTAATACACAAGTCATTGTTTAAAAAAAAAAAAAAACTTTAATCTTTATATAACAACGCTGTTTTGTTTAAAAAATAAATAAAAATACTTCAAAATATTTTGTGAATTAAAAATTTATATATATATATATATATTGGTAACACTTTACAATAAAGATCCTTTTGTTAGCATTAATTAATGCATTAACATTATCTTAGATTATTGAAATTTATTAATCTTTGTTAAATGATAATTAATAAAAATGGAACTATTCTTTGTTGTGTACATATATATACAGATACAGCTTTTGATTTTAATAAATTAGTAAATGTTAAATCTAAGATTAATAAATGCCTTAGAAGTATTTTTCATTGTTAGTTCATGTTAACTAATACAGTTAGCAAATATAATCTTGTTGTAAAGAATTGGCAAAATATTAAAGATAATTTAAAGAATCGTACCAGTACAAAAAATAAAGATTCTTCTATATAAATAATGTTTGAATAATAAACTTTAACTGCATTCAATATATTCTTTAAATAAATCACTTCAAAAAGAAAAAAAACCCTAAATAATAAATAAAATATTACAATATTAAACAATTCTCATTTTTATTTAGTGTAACTTGTTAGACTAAAATAACTAAAACTAAAATAAAAAGTAATAAAAAGTATATAGACATTGAAAAAATGAATAAATTAAAAAAGCACAATATACATACTAAAACTAAAATTGACATAATTAACTAACTAAAATTAACATAAAATATAAAAAGTAATTCAAAATATTTATTAATGTTACACTAAAACAGCTGTGTGTCTCACTAAAAGCTGCACGGATTATTCAGAAATCATACCAGTAGATGCCTTTCCACAGAACTAAAAAGAGAATTTGTTTCCTGTGAAATCGGGTTGTAAAACTTGTTTTGGTTTTAAATAACCTTTCACTGAACTCCGCCTCAAAAACCACAGATCAATCTTTCTTTAACATCTCTTGCCACCTGCCATATTATTAGACAAGCTTTTGCTCGTTTTTATGCAAATCTATGGAAGTCTTGTGTGTTTGGGTAGTTTCATATCAAAGATTCGAACATACAGGTGTTGCAAGTCACTTATAATACTCTCTTTTCACTTTTCTAAATACATACGCATGCTGTGTATTAAACCGTCATTCTTAAATAAGCATGCAGAAGAATGATTGTAAAAGTGGCGAGCTTATTAAAGGATAAACTCAAAGCGTTTTAGTGCAGTTACAGCTGGTTGTTTTACGAGCTCACCGGCATGTGGTGATGTTGTTAATGTTGAACCACTTCGATGTGATGTTATCAAGCAGTCTGCTCTTTTCATTGAAGTCGTTAATGTTGAAGACAGACAGTGAGCTGTTGATGAAGCCCGTCATGGTGTGGTCAGATCCATCTGAATAAGGGCTGCTCGAAAACGCCCAGTAGTAAACCAGCCGAGGGATCATGTCAGAGGTGAAGGCAATGATGGCAGCCTGGAGAGGAAACACCCACAGCGAGTGAACGGGAGCTCAATTACACAAGACGCAAAAACAACGACTTCCTCTCAACCCACATTTGTGGCCACCGCTAGAATCGCCACCCCCTGCAGGATGGGCTGCCAGGCGCCGATGTCCTGGGCCTTTTCAGGAACGACCCGCCGAAACTGAGTCGTGATCTTCCAGGCGTCCACGCGGATTTCACACAGGTTGTTAAACAGCGCCAGGAGAGGAGCCAACGGGAAGGACGCCACAAACAGAGTCACAAAACCAAACTGGATCACTGCAAACAGACCAAAAAAATATTAAAGGGTAGTTCACCAAAAAATAAACTTGTTAATTTACTCGCCCTCAAGTCAAGTGACTTTAGCATATTTTTAGATGATATTTTTGATAAAATCATTGTCTTTGGTGATTCATAAAATGCAAGTCAATGGTCAGAGTCAAAACAAAGCACATACAGGCAACACAATTAATCACTGTGACTCCTGATGATATATTAAGGTCTTATGAAGAGAAAAAGGAGCCATGGGCATTCATTTTGCATGTATTTGCTTTTTTGACTCTCAAAGTGCTGGTAGCCATTGACTTGCATTTTATGAATCACTAAGC
Source organism: Acrossocheilus fasciatus (assembly GCA_036784905.1). Classification (NCBI taxonomy): domain Eukaryota; kingdom Metazoa; phylum Chordata; class Actinopteri; order Cypriniformes; family Cyprinidae; genus Acrossocheilus; species Acrossocheilus fasciatus. The sequence goes on from CM071941.1 coordinate 1,978,356, forward strand.
ACCACAGTTTCAGCTAAGAATCTTCTTTACTATTTTACTGAAAAAATAAAAAAGTCACCTATGTCTTGGATGGACTGAGGGTGAGAAAATTTACAGCAAATTTTCATTTTTGCATGAACTATCATTTTAAAACAAATGTGTTAATATACAGCAGCATCTCATGGTTCAGTGTGTGTAAAGTCTCACCCATCTCCAGATATTCATAAAACAGGCCGAGCTTTCCTATCGGCTGGAGCTGATAGTCCTGTTCCCAGCGAGGAATCACTTTTTCTGAACCCACCTGGGTGCAATGACGAAACATCAGATTCTTCACCCACCTAGAAACACCACTGGTTATTAATCGCTGCAGTTTTAAGACTGTTACTCGGTGGCAGTGTTATTTTAGTATCATTGAGATATTATTGTAGTTTTTATTAATATTTTAAATTCATTTTGATTTTGATTTTTAGTTCTACTTTAGTAATTTGGTTAGTTTAGTACAGTTTTTGTTTTTATATGTTTCATTAAATTCAATTAACATTTATTTTATTTCAAGTAAATTATAATAACCTTAATCAGTGCTGATGGTAAACTAATAAAAACGACAAACACACAAAAAAATTTACTAAAACTTTAAATTCAAAACAGAAAAAATATTTAAAAAAATTCAAAATCTTAATAAAAACTATACTTTCCTACACCAACCTTGGGTCTCAATAAACTATAAAACTAATAACACATTTTTATTTTTAATTGAAATACAGCTGAATTAAAATAAAAAGATTTTAGAAACTGGAATAAGTGCTTTTGGTTTAAGTGAAAGCACAATTACTAACTGTAAATAAATTAAATAAATAAATAAACCTAAATAGTTATGCACAAAAAAGTAATAAAAAGGCCAAAAGCACATCAAATTATAAAAAATTAAACAAAATGTCAATTAGCACATTCCACTCACTAAGCGTCATTTTATCACATTACTGTCTTACACCACAGACGTCTATTGTAACTGCATTACTGTAAACATGAATTTGGTTTGTTTTTGTCAGCATGTCATGAATCAGTTTGAGGTTTCTGTGTGAAACTCACGGCAGTAGGACCTCCTGTATGTTGTTCCAGACGGCCTTTCCTGTCATGATGATGGACAGCTGTGTGGTCAGTTCAGTCAGACAGCCGCCAGGATCACACTGAACACAATATTGTACATTACATTCAGTTATATATCAATTCATGCAAATTTTTGTCTGTAGTACCTCTTCATGTCACAGAAAAGACTCACCTCCTCATTGCGGAACGCACCAAACCAGTAGACAGGCTGTCCCGGGTAGCCCACCACCTTCCCTTTGAAGAAAGCGATGTAGAAGCAGGACGAGTAATAGTTCACAAACTGAAAGAGGAACATCTTTAGCGTCAGGCTGTTCTCGTACTCCGTTTTGGTCCGCGGCAGCTCTGCAGCACACAGAATGAGCGTTCATGATAAGCATCGTCTTTTTCTGTGTCAGTGCTTCTTAAACTGGGGTTTGGAAGCTAATAATGAATTAAATCATAAAAATGACATACCGCAATAAATGAATAAACAGTTTTAAAATAATGAAATATTTTATTTGTTTACCTGCATGCCATGAGACCTTTAACTGGCATTAGAGAATTGTGAACATGCATATCAGGGTTATTATTGTTATCAAAAATTCAAATGAAGCTGAAATGAAATTAAAAAAGAAAATGTGAAATGTTGCCTTTGCAACTAAACAAAGTCTTTAGCAGTAAAATTGCTAACTGGAAATAAATTACTAAATAAAATTAAATAAAAGCTCAAATTAAAACTAAATTAACTAAATTAAAATTAAACTTAAATAATGATATTTAAATTAAAAAAAACTATTAAATTACTAAAAATTAAACTAAAAATATTCAAATGAAAGCTAATCCAGAACAGTAATAAAAACTATAATAGCATATAAATAATACAAATGAAAATTGCAAAACAAATTATTTAAAATAAAAATAAAAATCCAAATAAAATAATAAAAAAAAAACGTGCAAATCAGGGTTATCACTGTTAAGGAAAATAAAGCTACTAAAAATATTTTGAAAATTTTGTTTGTTTGAAATAAAGCTGAAATACAACAAAAAGACGAAAAATTTTAATAAAGATTAGAAATGTTAGAAATAACGGAGATAATTTTACGTTTAAGCACTAAAATTGCCAACTGGAAATAAATAAAAACTAAAAATGAACTAAACTGTCTAAAATAAAAATAAATAAATAATAAACCTAAAATAATAATAAACCTTAACAGTAATACAAAATATAAAAAAAAACAGAAAAATAAATAAATAAAAATATTACTAAAAACATTATTATTTACATTATACAAAAAAATAAATAAAAGGGGGTCGCTTACCGAAGTCTGTGATCCAGATGGCCACTTTCTCGTAGAAGTTATTGAGAATCATGATGATGATGAAGCTGATGATGGAGGCCGTGATGGACGTGGCCATCTGAGGGGTGACATACTCTCTGAATGGCTCCAGCTCCTTAGTATACTTCAGTTCATTTCGCAGCTTCACAGAGAAGTTGATGAACATCGCCAGACGATACACGATCACGCCGACCACCGACGCTATGATCAACAGAACCTACAACAAAAGCATCAGACAGACAGACAGATGATGCTTTCAATCTCTCAAATCAACATGAAATGACATTTGCAAGCCTTTTACATGCGTGATGTGAATGCAAGTGATCTCAGAACACGCACAGCGCCTTCCGAAAGTATTCATAAAGAAAAAAACAGGTTTTTATCATCTTTGCAAATTTATTCAAAAAAAAAAAAACTTAAATGATTCCATTGCATAAGTATTCATACCTTTACCTGGGACAGTTGAAATTTAGCTCAGGAGCATTCATATTGCTCGTAGATGTTACTACACTTTGAGTGAAGTTAACCTGTGGCAATTTCAATTGAATGGGTATAATTTGGAAAGGCACAGACATCTTAAAAAAAAAAAAAACAGCTGATAATGCAAATCAGAGCAAAAACCAAGCCAAAGAACTGCCTGTAGAGCTCAGCAAAAGGTTTGCGGCAAGCCACACATCTGGGGAAGCGTTCAGAAAAAAAATCTGTAAAAATGCTTCAGCTAAATATTTAGTTAAGGGTATGAATACTTATGCAAAGACAATTCTGTTTTTGCTTTGTCAATATGGTGTATGGGATGTAGATTGATGATTTAACATAAGGCAGCAACATAAAATGTGAAAGGCACTGTATTTAGGGCTCTACGAGATTTTATTTTTATATAAAAGTTATTTTTTTGTGCGTTTTAATTATTATGTGCTCCATTTCAATGGTTAAATTAAATTGTAGTAATCAAAACTTATAAAATTCAACAACAATTTATTAAAAGTAAAAAAAAAAAAATATTAGGGCCCTAAATTCTGTGTTTTCCATTTTATTAATTTTTTTTAATTAGATTTTAATAATTTAAGTGAATTTTAATAATCAAAAAGCATTTCTAATTTATCTAATAAATTAATCTCATAAAAAACACCTTATTTATTATTATTTTATTTATTTATTTTTTACAGAATTTCTGTGATGTATATTTTTAATTTTTCTGGTAATTAAATGAAGACATAAAACATCTAATGTTTCTATGAATTAAATGAACATCAAACAAACCCTTACATTTTTGGGGGCAAACAAAGTGCTGAACAACAGAGGTTTAATTCTAAAATTGGACGAAAACTTATGTGACTATCATGTGAAATCATACGGCCCTGTACTCTATTATTACTTTGTGTTGATTTTTAGATGCCTTTTTAAATATTTAATTACATGTATGAAAGAGCAAGCGCAATTATTACCCAGAATAACACAGTGCTGATGCCACACGACACTCTCATGCACTTCCCGCAGGCCGTGTGCGGCACCTTCTCTTTCTCCTGTACAAAAACAAACACAAAAGCTCTTTGTTAATGTCAACACCCTAAAAACAATGAATTCATTTCTGCATGCAGTGAAACTCATACCTGTGTAACGGGGTTCACTCTCTCATAGATGCATTTGGCCTCGTATTCGGGTCGAAGCTGTTCCTCCTGCTGAAGAAACTCCACCGTGTCCCAGTCGTGCTCCAGTTTGGCCTGATAGCGCTTCCAGAACTCCAGAAACAGAGTCACTGTCAAAGACAAAACACGTTGCATACAAAATGGCAAGATTCACACAATGATACTGCATCACAAAATTACAGCAATAACAGGAATGTCCCATTATTAAATTGTAAATTAATGCATTAAAGGAGTCATGAACTGCCTCTGTACTGTTCTTTGAGGTCCACTTATAATGTTATCAAGGTTTTTACAACAAAAAACATAATTGTGACCCTGGACCGTCTTAAGTGTCAATTTTTTAAAATTGAGATTTATACATCATCTGAGAGCTGATGCTGTATAAATAAGCTTTCCATTGATGTATGGTTTGTTGGACAATATTTGTCTGAGATACAACTATTTGAAAATCTGGAATCTGAGGGTGCAAAAAAATCTAAATATTGAGGAAATCACCTTCAAATGAAGTTCTTAGCAATGCATATTACTAATCAAAAATGAAGTTTTGATATATTTACGGTAATAAATTTACAATACATCTTCATGGAACATGATCTTTACTTAATATCCTAATGATTTTTGGCATAAAAGAAAAATTGATAATTGTGACCCATACAATGTATTTTTGGCTATTGCTACAAATATACCCCAGCGACTTAAGACTGCTTTTGTGGTCCAGGGCCACAATTTAGAAGTAATAGGCTATTTTCTGTCCTGTTTTTAACCCCTCATGAGAACGCTCTGTTTGAGCAGGCGTGGAGGATTGTAGACTCGGAAGTAAACGCCCACTGCTGTGATTGGCTAATAGTTGTGTATGTTTATCAGGGTACATTCCTCATAGATGGACGTTGCTATGATTTAAGTCAAAAACACATTAATACTCAGTACATATCAAATGATCTGTAATAACAGACAAAGCAATAGTGATCACGTAACGAAAACAGTTACTCAGTTACTGTCGGATCCAATTTGTGCTTGTTAATGAATCCACCACAGTAAAATGACATGAACAAAGGACCAAGTTCTAACTGATGCGGTCTGGATCTGCATTAAAAATAAAGTTCATTCACTCTTTCCTCATGATTAGAAGAAAGGCAATGCAAAGAGTTTTTCCACAGTTTGGTACTGAACAGCATCTTGTTGTCTATATATATATATATATATATATATATATATATAATTTTTGTAATATTATATATATATATATATATATATATATATATCTTTTTAAGGTTTTAGTTTTAGTTTCAGTATTATTTGTTCGTTAGTGTTAACTAATGAAGCTAACTGACGTTAACAAACTGAATCCTTACTATAAAGTGTTACTAATGAAACATATTGCATACAAAAAAAGCAAATGCAATGCAACGTGTAACAAACATGACTAATCACGCTGCAAGCTGGTTCTTGGCCAGAATAAGCTGCAATGTGGAGCAGGATTTCTGCCAGCAGACAAAGATTTGGAAACATTAGCAGATGGGATCATGTGACCAGCGAATGACATCACTCACCCCAGACAGACATGAAGATTGCAAACACTAATGTCCCATAGTTATCGAATATACACAGTCTCTGTGGAGGAAAACCAACACAGAAACACATTCTCAGCTTCAGAGCATTTCGCAAACAAAACAAACAACAGTTAAATCTTAGATCAGACACCAAATCCCACAATCCTCCAGAGGAGAGGCTGTGGGTTTGTGTGTGTTTGACTCACTTTAGACGACTCACACGTGGTGTTCAGCCTCCAGTACGGACAGACCTTATCACACTGTGGACACATAACGATTTCTCCACCAATCTGAGGATCACACACCTCTTTGCTGGCAAAAAATGGCATAATCAGTAAAAAAAAAACACAAAAAAACAAAAAGTACTGTACAAGTAAGACTGGACCATTTGGGGAAAAATCTATTTTTTTCTGATACAAACTGCAATAAAAAAAATCAGGTTTGACGTGTTTGTTTGCTGGGTTGAACAATTTGCTATATACTTGTATGTATGAGGACCCAATTTATACTGTGAATTAATATTATAAATGTGTATGAAATATTCTTTAGAATTTTTTTTATTATTACATTTTTTTTCTATTCACAATAGTACTGTACTGTTAGTGGTATTCTGTATTTATATGTATTTTTTATCCAATTTAATATATTTTATTTGTTGTAATATTTCCATAATCGTTTAATTAGTTAATTTTTTTTTTGGCCATGATATTGTGATTATATAGTATATACATATCAATATAATCATAAAATGTCAAGGCAACATTTCAGATTTTCATTTAACAATAAAATAATTAATAAAAACTATATAAAAATGATAGAAACATACAACAAAATTACTAAAATTTTAATAAGAAAAAAACGGACTTTATAAAAAGTAAAAACAATCAAAAATAAAAAAGTACCTCAATGATACTAAAGTGAAACTGGCGTTACATCAGTATTATTTATACATTATTATAGTTTTTAGTAATATTTTGAATTAACTTATTTTTATATTTTTCAGTTTTCAATTTAATTTGTGCTTACTTTATATTTATTTTGTTATTTAGTACTTTTGTAATATTATTATTACTATTATTATTATTTACTATTTAGGTTTATTTGATTTTTTAAATATTATTATTAAATAATATAATCATTAAATTTAATATTTAATTTTGGCCAACATTTTGTTTATATATCAATATGGCTATAAAATAATAGAAACGACAAACATATTTAAATTTCTAAATAGTTTTTAATTGTAATAACAGTAATAATTACTACTATTTTTACTGAATAAAAATTACTAAATAAAAAAAGAAATGTTAATTTTACTTTTTCACTTTAATTTTAATCTTTTTGAATAATAATTAATTAATATTAATATTTAACTTTAAATGAGAAAAGAACTACAAATAGTCTTTTTTCACACTGGTATTATTTATTTATTTTAATCGGTTTTTTTTTTTACATTTATTTATTTATTTATATTATTTATTTATTTTAATGTTATGGCCAAAATTCAATACGTCTATAAAATAATGAATTTACTAAATAAATAATATTTTACTTGAAAAATAAAAGTCTGTTGTACCTCCATGTGCTGCTCTCTCTGGTAGTGTATCCGTATATGAAACAGCCGAGTCCGACCGCAGCGGCGAGAGTCAACATGATTGTGTAGAAACCCAACCAGGCAAAATAAATGCCGATCTTCTCACCGAAATACTTCCTGAAAGCAGAGGAACATATTAACAAGCTCATTCATCTGGAGGGGATCAGAAGAAAAATCAGAAACAGCATGAACGCATCAACAGAATGACACACAAACACACCTGATCAGATCCAGCGGCTGCATCTTATAGAAGCTCTTGGGATGAGCCCACTCATTATACAGCAGAAACCGCTCATTAGGGCAATCAGGCTCTTTAGATTTTACATTAAATCTGCTCTGTTACAGAAATCACAAAAACAGTGACAAAAAGCACATCAATACTCATGCATCACTTCGTTTACACTACATAAACTACATTCATTTTAAATGCAGGACAGGGGCTGGATGCATGAAAACCTTAAGAAGTAAAAAAAAATCCTAAGATATATTCCAGGAGTTATTTTCTTAAAAGAACATCTTTGTTTTTTCTTAAGAAGAAAGTGCCAGGATGTGATGTTATCTTATTGTATGGCGATTCTAGACTCACTGATCAACTGAATGATAAACACTTCAAATGCTGTCTTTTTGCACCGCCTGCAGATTATCATAATAATCACAACAAGCGTGCAAAATTTTACAACGAGCCTTGTTCTTACAACATTCATCTGATATAAATCACATTTTATTCCCTTATATGGAGTGATAAGAAGAGAAATCCAAAATCCCCTCTTTAAAAACCTTTAAAATGGTAATCTGCCTTTATTCAGCGTTCAGATTCCTGTTCTGGAAATGTATGCAAATTAGTACATATTTAATAATGCATCATCTGTATATGTAAACACAACATTTCAGAAAATCTGCATTACAAAACAATTGTCTTAATATACTGTGATTAGTGGTATTCAGGGTTATTATAGCCGAGCAAAAATAAAACTAAAACCATTAAATAAATAAAGCCTTTTTTTGTACTTGAAATAAAATAAGCATTAACTGAAATTATATATATATATATATATATATATATACATACATTAATTACAAAAATCATAAATTTCAGCTTGTCACCAAGGTAACATTTCTCGATATTTTAAAAGAACTAAAACTATATAATAATGATAATAATTATTATTTTGCTAAGTAAAAATTACTAAATAAAAAATAACATAAGAAATGCAATAGTAATATTTTACTTTAAAAAAAATTTCATTTAATTTCAGATTTACTTTTTACTTAACTTGTTATTTAGTGCTTTTGACATTTTACATTCACATTTTCATTTAGTTTAACCAGCACACGGATGGTACTTACATCATGTAATGGATACGCAGCCTTGTACACGCCTCCATCCAGCAGCTTACTGATGCCAAACTTCTTCATGCTTCCTTTGACGTCATACGGCGCTCGGCTGAGGATGTAGTACGCCTGCAACCCATGGCATATCAGTAAAACATAGGTGATCTGTGAGACACACAGCAACTCTGAGACGTTCAACGCACCATTCTGCTCCTCATGGCCGGCGTGAAGAACTGCTCTCTGTCCTTCACACAAAAACACTTCAGCTGATCCTTCCTGAAAGGAGCCGTGAAGTAGTCGGGCTCCTTGGCGATGACGTCCTCGCTGGGGTAGAAGTGGCGCGTGAAGCAGTTGTACGCAGACGACTGCGTGGCCAGATCGTTGGGCTGGATGGGCAGTTTGATGTGCAGGACTTCAGCGTAAGTGCACAAAACCTCAAAAGGCATGTGCACTTTCACATAGACGAGCTTCTCATCCATTACCTACAAAACACAGGGAGGAAACTCTCCCATCAGCGCTACAGGAAAATGCATCCAAAACAATAACATTCCTGCAGATTATAACAACAGGTTCAGACAGAACTCGCAGTATCCTTCCTGAGAAGTCCATATATACGGGTAAAACTGATATAAACCAGCATGAGGAACTCAGAAGCTGAAAGAAAAACATCTCTGAAGGAAGTCTTATTTAATTTCTGTGCGATTAAATCACTTACGGACTGTGTCGCTTCCAATTCCACACCTAAATTCATCAGGCTTCCTTCGAAAAACTCTCTGCGTCTTTGCTAGAGAATGATTGAGGAAAAAAGAGGGAATGTAGATAAAACTCACAGATTTTCAGGTATATGAATGACACTGTTGTAAAAATAATGTTGCAAGTAATGTTCAGTTTCTTGCACTGGTTGATTGTTTCGCTTCATAAGACTTTAATATATCATCAGGAGTCACAGGGATTCATTTTGTGTTACCTGTATGTGTTTTTTTGACTCTCAAAGTGCCGGTACCCATTGACTTGCATTTTATGAATCACTGAGGACCACAGTTTCAGATAAAAACTTCTTTATTGTTTTACTGAAGAAATAATGGCATCTACATCTTGGATGGCCTGAGAGTGAGTATATTAACAGCAAATTTTCATTTTTAGGTGAACTATGCCTTTAAGGAAACAGTTACATGTAGTTTAGTGATTGAGTGTTTAGTGTATCACACACAAACATTTAAGCATCTCTCACAAATATTTGATCTTTTTAAATTCAAAAGAAGAAGATATGGATAAAATATCACTCAGAAATGTTCTTTGACAAGTTTCAAGATTTTTACCTAGTTAAGTCAGCTTAAAATATATTTTCTAAATGCATATTACAGATACTATGAACATTTCTTTTCTTTTCTTTTTTTTAAATTTAGCAAACAACATTTTATAAAAACAGGCATTTAAAGAGCAAGTTTGTTACAGAAAGTCTTACACAAAGGAGGAGTTTGGGATTTATGAATAAAGAATTTGCCATTCTGAATCATAAAGTTTACAAAACTGTGGACTTCAGCATTTATATTCCAATGTTAAAGTTTACAAAATCGTAGCTGTTCAAATAAAGAATTCACCATTCTGCATGACAGTAGCCATTAACTTCCTTAGTATGGGGAAAAAAACTATGCAAGTCATTGGCTACCGTCAACTGTTTGATTACCAACATTCTTTAAAATATCTCTTTAAGGTAATTGCTGAGATTCCTAGCAAAGGGCTGGAAGTTCCTGTTAGTCAACAGCTGAAGTAAATGAATGAGTGAAAGTGACTTCGACTTACTCTTCTCCTCATAACTGAGCCCTTTTTCTCAGATACATTTTTAGACTCATCCTCATAGACCAAAATAAAGTCAATCCTTCTCTTTCCATCGTTGAAAAATAGTGAATCAGGGTTACCATTGAATTCAGACTGTGAACAGAAAACTGATGTTACAGAAAGCACAAAATCATCTCCATCATCTCTATTAAGTGACGCAAAAGAACTAAAAATCATAAAAGTTCCTTAATAAGCAGCTAAGAGCTACTGAATTAATTCAGATAAATGTTCCATTTATAAACACTGAGATTTGTAATGAACTTACTACAGCAAATGAGTGTGTGTGTGTGTGTGTGTGTGTGTTTTGTCTAATAATATTTTCCTGTGTTTATCAAGGCGGATTGAAGAGAAACACACCCGTTCCACTTTTGGCACAGCTTGACCTTTTGGCATAGATTTGTATGTTGGCAACTCTTCAGAATAAACTGAAAAAAGCACACACAAAAATTATTACAATAAAGGTAACCCAGCAGCATTCAAAAGGCAATACATGTGAGTCACGGATCTTCTGCAGTAAATGGGTGCTGTCTAAAAAGCTGAAAAAAAAAATATAGCTGCAAGCAGCGATGGCGGGCCCAAGCCGTCAGCGCAACCGCCACGCCGGTGGCATCAGGAAACCTGTGCCCAGCGGGCACATGCATTACAGTAAACCTCTGGCAGTTTGGATTTGAGGGATACAGCAATGAAAGGGTTAATACAAACTATCAAGACTGTGAAAGATACACACACACACACACACATACACGCAACTATATATAACATTTGGGTAACACTTTCAATAAGGTTTCCGTTATTAACATTAACTATATTAATTAATATGAACAATAAATATATAGCTGTTTAAAAATGTTAGTCTCTCTCTATTCTCTCTCTCTCTCACAAACTCACACATAAAAACAAATATGAAAAGCTTTTTTAACACTTTTCAATAAGTTTTTATTTTTTAACATTATATAAGTTAACATGAACAATAATTATATAATATTTATTAATGTTAATTAATGTTAAGTTTAAAATGTATTAATACATTATTAAAATTTAAAGTTGTGTCTCAACATTAGTTTATGTTCTGTGAATTAACATAAAATTAATATTTTTAATGTTAGTATTAACCAAAATTAAATTAAATTAATAAATGATTTTAAAATATATTGTTCCTTTTTAGTTCATGTTAATTAATGTAATAACTCATGTTAACCAAAGAGACCTTAAAGTAAATTGTTACCAATATTTTTTATATTATATACCTATTTAAAAAAAGTATATGATTTTATATATATATATATATATATGTATATATATATATATATATATATATATATATATGTGTGTGTGTGTATCTAAAAGAATATGGACAGTACAGAACATTTCAGCTGATTCTATGCATTATTTTTCATTCTGAGAGACATACAGGCAGCTCAGCCAATTTTTGAAAATTAAGGTCATGCCTCCATCTGGTGTTCATTCTTGATATTACACGCTTGGTATTAACTAACATTAAATAAGATTAATAAATGATTTTAAATTAAATTGTTCCTTTTTAGTTCATGTTAATTAATGTAATAACTTATGTTAACCAAAGAGACCTTAATGTAAATTGCTACAAATACTTATAATATTTTATAAGTATTTAAAAAAAAAAAAAAAATATATATATATATATATATATATATATGTGTGTGTGTGTGTGTGTGTGTGTGTGTATATATATATATATATATATATATATATATAAGAACACTGACAGTACAGAACATTTCAGCTGGCTCTATGCAGTATTTTTCATTCTGATAGACAGAGAGGCAGCTCATGAAAAATAAGGTCATGCCTCCATCTGGTGGTCATTCTTGGTATTACACACTTGGTATTAACTTACATTATATAAGATTAAAAAATTATTTTAAATTATATTGTTCCTTTTTAGTTCATTTTAATTAATGTAATAACTTATGTTAACCAAAGAGACCTTAATGTAAATTGTTAAAAATACTTTTAATATTCTATAAGTATAAAAAAAAAAAAAAACATATGTATGTATATATATATATATATATATATATATGTGTGTGTGTGTGTGTGTGTGTGTGTAAAGAATACTGAGAATACAGAGCATTTCAGCTGATTATATGCATTCTTTTACATTCTGATACACAGAGAGGCAGCTCTTCAAAAATAAGGTCATGCCTCCATCTTGTGTTCATTCTTGGTATTACACTCTTCACCTTTAAAACAATTTCAGTGATAGTTTTAATTGTTTTGTGGCCCCTGAGCATGATACATTTATGAAACTAAGCATGTTTCCTCAGAATGACCTGTTATATTTATGTAAAAAGTTTTGAAGTGTATGGAAAGTGCACTTTAAAGATATAAGAAAATTACTGCTATTTGTTTTACTGTTACTTTAATAAATCACCATTACCACACCGTTCGAGATATCCTAAATCCGTCCGCAATTTAAAATCTTCAGTATATTGCCATCATGTTGACAAAGATTGGTGTGAACTACTTGTTTCTGCTTGGAGGAGTATGAATTCATTTACAGCCAGTTTTCTCAAAAAACAAATATTCAAAGAAAAATTGTTTTGTGGCCCCTGAGCATGATATATTTTTGAAACTAAGCATGTTTCCTCAGAATGATTTGTTATATTTATGTAAAAAGTTTTGAAGTGTTTGGAAAGTGCACTTTAAAGATATAAGAAAATTACTGCTATTTTTTTTTACTGTTACTTTAATAAATCACCATTGCCACACCGTTCGAGATATCCTAAATCCGTCCGCAATTTAAAATCTTCAGTATATTGGCATCATGTTGACAAAGTTTGGTGTGAACTACTTGTTTCTGCTCGGAGGAGTATGAATTTGTTTACAGCCTGTTTTCTCCAAAAACAAACACTCAAATAAAAATAGCCGACTTCCTGTTGGTCGTAGCTAATGACTGTAAATTAGAAAGTTGTCCGGCATAATAGGAACAATTTATGTACCGAGTTTGGTGTCTGTAGCTAAAACTAACCCCCCCACTTTTGACAAAAGGTGGCGCTATAGAGTGCCTCTTCCACGCCCGTTTATGAGCTTTTTCTGGTGTCTAACTATTATTAATACAGATATGTGTATTGAGTTTCATGGAATTCTAAGCATGTTATCTGCCTCAAAATAATCTGAAAAGAATATTCAACTTTGACATATTACCACGGCAACAATATTTTAGATATCAATATTCCCTTCACAGTTTCACATCGGCTGTGTTTTCTCATTATTCTGATGAAGTTTGAAGCAAATCGGGTAAAAATAAGATGCTGAAAATGAAATTGACACATTTCCTGCTGCCAGTTGGTGGCGCTATAACTTTTACTCATAATAGTCACATCTATTCGATCGGCATCATACAACCAACAAACCCCTGAAGTTTGATCAAAATCAGACAATGTATGTGGATGTTATTAGACATTTCGTGTCTCTCATTTCTCGCCATAATTCATCACCTCGCCACGGGCAAACCGTTCGAGATATCAAAAATCCCTCCGCAATTTAGCATCCCCAATGTCTTGAGATTATGTTCACCAAGTTTGGTGGCAATCGTATGGAAGTCCTCAGAGGAGTATATCAAATTCCAGAGCATGCGCTTTTCAAACAGCCCTAAATAGCCGACTTCCTGTTGGGCGGAGCCTATGACATAGAGTAGGAAAGTTGTTCGGCTCAATGAGATCTATATGTGTACCGAGTTTCATATGAATACGTTTAAGTATGTGTGAGATAGCCATCAAGATATCTGACCGTTTTGTAGGGGGCGACGTAGAGCCCCTGTGCCACGCCCGGGTTCCAGCCTGGGCGACGTCCTAATGGCCGCGGATTCCAATGTGTGTGCCAATTTTCAAGAGTTTTTGAGCACGTTAAGGCCCCCAAAAAACCCAAAAAGGCTAAAAAAAAAAAAAAAAAAAAAAAAAAAAAAAAATATAGCTGCAAGCAGCGATGGCGGGCCCAAGCCGTCAGCGCAACCACCACGCCGGTGGCATCAGGAAAACTGTGCCCAGCGGGCACATGCATTACAGTAAACCTCTGGCAGTTTGGATTTGAGGGATACAGCAATGAAAGGGTTAATCCAAACTATCAAGACTGTGAAAGATACACACATACACACACGCATACAAGCAACTATATATAACATTTGGGTAACACTTTCAATAAGGTTTCCGTTATTAACATTAACTATATTAATTAATATGAACAATAAATATATAGCTGTTTAAAAATGTTAGTCTCTCTCTATTCTCTCTCTCTCACAAACTCACACATAAAAACAAATATGAAAAGCTTTTTTAACACTTTTCAATAAGTTTTTATTTTTTAACATTATATAAGTTAACATGAACAATAATTATATAATATTTATTAATGTTAATTAATGTTAAGTTTAAAATGTATTAATACATTATTAAAATTTAAAGTTGTGTCTCAACATTAGTTTATGTTCTGTGAATTAACATAAAATTAATATTTTTAATGTTAGTATTAACCAAAATTAAATGAAATTAATAAATGATTTTAAAATATATTGTTCCTTTTTAGTTCATGTTAATTAATGTAATAACTCATGTTAACCAAAGAGACCTTAAAGTAAATTGTTACCAATATTTTTTATATTATATAGCTATTTAAAAAAAGTATATGATTATATATATATATATATATATATATATATATATATATATATATATATATATATATATATGTATATGTGTGTGTGTGTGTGTGTGTGTGTGTGTGTGTGTGTGTGTGTGTGTGTGTGTGTGTGTATCTAAAAGAATATGGACAGTACAGAACATTTCAGCTGATTCTATGCATTATTTTTCATTCTGAGAGACATACAGGCAGCTCAGCCAATTTTTGAAAATTAAAGTCATGCCTCCATCTGGTGGTCATTCTTGGTATTACACGCTTGGTATTAACTAACATGAAATAAGATTAATAAATGATTTTAAATTATATTGTTCCTTTTTAGTTCATGTAAATTAATGTAATAACTTATGTTAACCAAAGAGACCTTAAGGTAAATTGTTACAAATACTTTTAATATTCTATAAGTATTTAAAAAAAAAAAAAAAAAAAATATATATATATATATATATATATATATATATATATATGTGTGTGTGTGTGTGTGTGTGTGTGTGTGTGTGTGTGTGTGTGTGTGTGTGTGTAAAGAATACTGAGAATACAGAGCATTTCAGTTGATTCTATGCATTCTTTTTCATTCTGATACACAGAGAAGCAGCTCTTGAAAAATAAGGTCATGCCTCCATCTGGTGTTCATTCTTGATATTACACGCTTGGTATTAACTAACATTAAATAAGATTAATAAATGATTTTAAATTAAATTGTTCCTTTTTAGTTCATGTTAATTAATGTATTAACTTATGTTAACCAAAGAGACCTTAATGTAAATTGCTACAAATACTTTTAATATTTTATAAGTATTTAAAAAAAATAATAATAATATATATATATATATATATATATATATGTGTGTGTGTGTGTATATATATATGTGTGTGTGTGTGTGTGTGTGTGTGTGTGTGTGTGTGTGTGTGTGTGTGTGTGTATATATATATATATATATATAAGAACACTGACAGTACAGAACATTTCAGCTGGCTCTATGCAGTATTTTTCATTCTGATAGACAGAGAGGCAGCTCATGAAAAATAAGGTCATGCCTCCATCTGGTGGTCATTCTTGGTATTACACACTTGGTATTAACTTACATTATATAAGATTAAAAAATTATTTTAAATTATATTGTTCCTTTTTAGTTCATTTTAATTAATGTAATAACTTATGTTAACCAAAGAGACCTTAATGTATATTGTTAAAAATACTTTTAATATTCTATAAGTATAAAAAAAAAAAACATATGTATATATATATATATATATATATATATATATATATGTGTGTGTGTGTGTGTGTGTGTGTGTGTGTGTGTAAAGAATACTGAGAATACAGAGCAATTCAGCTGATTCTATGCATTCTTTTACATTCTGATACACAGAGAGGCAGCTCTTCAAAAATAAGGTCATGCCTCCATCTGGTGTTCATTCTTGGTATTACACTCTTCACCTTTAAAACAATTTCAGTGATAGTTTTAATTGTTTTGTGGCCCCTGAGGATGATACATTTATGAAACTAAGCATGTTTCCTCAGAATGACCTGTTATATTTATGTAAAATGTTTTGAAGTGTTTGAAAAGTGCACTTTAAAGATATAAGAAAATTACTGCTATTTGTTTTACTGTTATTTTAATAAATCACCATTACCACACCGTTCGAGATATCCTAAATCCGTCCGCAATTTAAAATCTTCAGTATATTGGCATCATGTTGACAAAGTTTGGTGTGAACTACTTGTTTCTGCTTGGAGGAGTATGAATTTATTTACAGCCAGTTTTCTCAAAAAACAAATATTCAAAGAAAAATTGTTTTGTGGCCCCTGAGCATGATACATTTTTGAAACTAAGCATGTTTCCTCAGAATGATTTGTTATATTTATGTAAAAAGTTTTGAAGTGTTTGGAAAGTGCACTTTAAAGATATAAGAAAATTACTGCTATTTATTTTTACTGTTACTTTAATAAATCACCATTGCCACACCGTTCGAGATATCCTAAATCCGTCCGCAATTTAAAATCTTCAGTATATTGGCATCATGTTGACAAAGTTTGGTGTGAACTACTTGTTTCTGCTCGGAGGAGTATGAATTTGTTTACAGCCTGTTTTCTCCAAAAACAAACATTCAAATAAAAATAGCCGACTTCCTGTTGGTCGTAGTTAATGACTGTAAATTAGAAAGTTGTCCGGCTTAATAAGAACAATTTATGTGCCGAGTTTGGTGTCTGTAGCTAAAACTAACCCCCCCGCTTTTGACAAAAGGTGGCGCTATAGAGTGCCTCTTCCACGCCCGTTTATGAGCTTTTTCCGGTGTCTAACTATCATTAATACGGATATGCGTATTGAGTTTCATGGAATTCTAAGCATGTTATCTGCCTCAAAATCAACTTCAAAATCAACAAAAAAACGTTCAACTTTGACATATTACCATGGCAACAATATTTTAGATATCAATATTCCCTTCACAGTTTTACATCAGCCGTGTTTTCTCATTACTCTGATGAAGTTTGAAGCAAATCGGGTAAAAATAAGATGCTGGATTCAAAGCATTTTGAAATGACACATTTCCTGCTGCCAGTTGGTGGCGCTATAACTTTTACTCATAATAGTCACATCTATTCGATCGGCATCACACAACGAACAAACCCCTGAAGTTTGATCAAAATCAGACAATGTATGTGGATGTTATTAGACATTTCGTGTCTCTCATTTTTCGCCATAATTCATCACCTCGCCACGGGCAAACCGTTCGAGATATCAAAAATCCCTCCGCAATTTAGCATCCCCAATGTCTTGAGATCACGTTCACCGAGTTTGGTGGCAATCGTATGGAAGCCCTCAGAGGAGTATATCAAATTCCAGAGCATGCACTTTCAAACAACCCTAAATAGCCGACTTCCTGTTGGGCGGAGCCTATGACATAGAGGGCGACAGTTGTTCAGCTCAATGAGATCTATATGTGTACCGAGTTTCATATGAATACGTGCAACTATGTGTGAGCTACACATCATGTTAAAAACTGTGTTCTAGGGGTCGCTGTAGAGCCCCTGTGCCACGCCCGGGTCCCAGCCTCTGTGGCGTCCTAATGGCCGCGGATTCCAACGTGTGTGCAAATTTTCAAGAGTTTTTGAGCACGTTAAGGCCCCCAAAAACGCCCGGATAGTCGAAAAAAAATAAAAAAAAAAAAAAAAAAAAAAATAATCCTGAAGGAAACAATAGGGCCCTGCGCCATAGCGGCTTGGACCCTAAAAAAACACATGCAGCTTTTGGCTTCACATGGACTAGAGTGGAGTGGATTACTTGTGATGTTTCGATCAGCTGTTCGTCATTCTGACGGCACCCATTCACTACAGAGGATCCATTGGTGAGCAAGTTATGTAATGCTACATTTCTCCAAATCTGTTCCCATGAACAAACAATCTCATCTACATGTTGGACAGCCTGAGGGTGAGGACATTCCTTTAAATTCAACGCTAATGACATGAAGCATCAAACATTATAACACTCAAACTAATCAAACTAATTCATACCACAGCGTGTGAACACTTTGGAATTCTCTGATATAATGTTTACTCACAAGGGAAAACCCAACCAAAACAAACCAGCCAGAGAGCAAAGCATAATGGGAAAAAATTAACTCAAATCAGATGTTGCTTGGCTGAGCGGAAAAAGTCTATAGCAACGGCCCGAAAACAGCCTGTACAAGGAAAACTCATCTGTCCAGGAACATCTGACTGACTTTATGAATAACGCCTACACAACATACTCCCATTCCAGCATGTACACACACACTAAAGTAAATCCTCAGTGTTTCAGACTTCTCTGTTTCAGACACATGTGCATTTGTGTATAGTGTTTATCTATACCATATATTAGGCTATATGTGTGACCCTGGAGCACAAAACCAGTCTTAAGTCGCTGGGGTATATTTGTAGCAATAGCCAAAAATACATTGTATGGGTCAAAATGATCAATTTTTCTTTTATGCCAAAAATCATTAGGATATTAAGTAAAGATCATGTTCCATGAAGATATTTTGTAAATTTCTTACTGTAAATGTATCAAAACTTAATTTTTGATTAGTAATATGCATTGCTAAGAACTTCATTCGGACAACTTTAAAGGCGATTTTCTCAATATTTAGATTTTTTTGCACCCTCAGATTCCAGATTTTCAAATAGTTGTATCTCAGCCAAATATTGTCCGATCATAACAAACCATACATCAATGGAAAGCTTATTTATCCAGATTTCAGATTTCGGAACATTGACACTTAAGACTGGTTTTGTGGTCCATATATTAATAACAACTGTTATTACTACAAACATTTTATGAATCCATAACATTTAATCACTTTTTTTTATGTTTATGCAGTTAAGCAACAGAATCAAAAGTGGAGCAAATTAACGGTGACATCATAATTCATCTAACCAAAAACGTCCTTAGAACATTTCTTCAAGGTTCTCTCAAAGTCATGAACAAACGTTCTTCCAATGACATTAAAACAACATTCGTTCAAGTCATCTCATGTTTAAACATGTTCTCAAAACATCAGCGCAAAAACATCTTTCCTGTAGGCCTAAAACCTTTAAGCTGGACGTCCATGTAACGTTTTTTTAATGTTACTTGTTTCAGAACGTTCTAAGAACATTCAAATGTAACATTCCCATAATGTTTACAAAATGATACAATGGAATGTTCTCTCAACGTTCACATAACCAAGAAAAACGTGTTAAAACAGTTTAAAAATGAACGTTCCGAGAACATTCAAAAATATGTTGTCAGCACATATGTAAGCAAAACGTTCTTTGAGCATATTTTTTGTTAACAGGGTAAGCATTACAGTAGACACATAACAAAATACACACACTAAACACTTGAATGCAATTAATTATAATATAAAATAATACTAATATCACTTAGGAGAGAGTTAGATGGGAGGATAGTTGTGAAACTTACGACTGGTTAGGTCGTGTTGTTTTGTTTTGCGTATATGCAAATATATTTAAGTCTGTATTCACTGTTTGTTGAATCATTTTGGACGCATTATGTATGCGTTATTATCTCGCATATAATATAAAACGACTACTGATAACTTCTGATAAGCTCAACAGACCTGCTGCACCGAAAAAGAAAGTAAAATGCCCTCTTTTTTCAGAGTTTTGTAAAAGAACAAGCTATAAAGACAGCAAAAAAACAAGTAAAGATGCTGAAACTCACCCACATCTGTCATTAAAGTCATCTCCACGTCTCCGTCTTCTGTTTCTGAGTCCAGCTCAAGAATGTCATTGTCTTCTGCTTCACTCATCTCTGAAACTTTAAACCTTCACAAACTCTTCAGAAATCAATGCAGCATGTAACAGATATACATCGAAGTATATACAGCAGAGAAGCGCGGCAGAAACGCAAAATTACACCTTAAAGAAATCACAGAGAGTGAAAGAACGAAGTGCGTAAAGTTGCTCTGCCAGTCTGAACTTGCTGAGAGTAGGTGGGGTCGGAAGAGGGTTTTTGGGGTATAGGCTGTCATTGCATAATAACCCTTGTGGTTGCACTTGATATTTTCTAGTTTCCGCTGTTGTAGTAATATTTGACTTTTGTGTTTGACTTCTGCTTTGCGCATAGTTCTTGTCTATGTAATGATACATCTTTTTTTTACACTTGGTATTGGGGTACGTCAAGCCATAGAATATTTTTTTTCTGTAGTTAATTCATCCCGCTGTTTAAACTAGCAACTCTGTATACTGTTTGAGTAAATTATTAACTTAAAGTCAACGCATTTGCGCGCTAGGCAACCATTTCTGTGTCCTCGGTTTCACACGGAGGGATTTGAGTGACGGACGTGTGCAAAGACCCGTTTTTCCGCTACTTTCAATATTTTTTTTTATGTATGTCAGATGTTCTTTAATCCTTAAATGTGTATGTATAATTTTTAATAAATACTATTATTTTATTTAGTGAAACTATTGGTGATCTAGGACGCAAAAGCATCAGTATGAGTCCACAAGCACAACATAGGCCTAGCCATGCAAATATCACAGAAGGGGATACATATTACTACCCTAAAAAAAAAAAAAACACCTTTAAAGAAACCCTTGTGCATTTTCATTTATATTGGGTGTTGTTCAAAGTAGATAATGACCATGTATATTTTAAACGAATTAAAATACGATTGTGGACTTGATGCTCAAGTTTTGTAGAAAATGGTTTAAGGAAGAGGTATTGTTAAATATATTTGATTTATCTCATGTGAATATTCCCATTACAATAATAAAAATGCATTTAAAATATATCGTATTTACTATATATAAGCACATAAAATAACACTTTTTATATTGTTCAATAAAGTTAACTTAAAAAAAAAATAATAATAATAACAACACTTTGGTGCCATCTGGTGATGAGTGTTAATTATCGTAATGGTACAATCAGAAAAGCAGTTTTCTGTTCAGTCCACTAGGCGGCAGAGAAGCAGCTTCAGTTTCAGCCCCGAGGCCTTCAAATAATTGACATGACAAAGACATGCTGTGATTTTGCCAAGAAAGACATGTTCAACATTTGTCCAAAACATAGACCTAACCCTATCCCTACCCCTACCTAACCTACCCATAATTTACCCCTAAAATCAGAGGGAAATGATAGTTGCAAAACAAGGGTTTAGAAGCACCTAACTGTGGTTGTAAGGCTAAAACTGACACTTCCTGTAAACTTGTCTCTCAATTCTGATTGGTTGCTTGGAATGTAGTTCCAGGATCAACAAGGATGTTGATCCAGGAACATTTTTTGCACTTGGTGAAATCACATTCACCTGACAAAGGGGTAGCCTATTAGTAAACGGTTATAAAGATGGGGTTTACAGGCCATAGACTTGACTGCATGGATGGAATGTTTAAAATTAATTGGTGAAAATATTTTCTAATAAATAATAATAGAAATAGGGTGATATCAGGCAAATTGGGCCATCAGGTAAAATGGGCCAGTTAAGGTTGAAGTGTCTTGTCTCTTTAAAAGTTAACAGCCAATGACTGCAAAGAATTTCAAACTGTTGCCATAGCATTTAGCAAATGAATTTATTTGTCTGAGGTTGCTAACAGGGGAGGGGCAATGCCTCATTCTGAGACTACACCAGAAAAAGGCAAGGTGAGCGGCCTGACATATATTACTTCTCAATAATAAGGATGATAAATCAATAAAAAACAAATGCACATTTAGAAATAATGATTCATAACCATGTCTTGATGGCCTCTCTGTGATAAAATACTGATTTTGTTAAATAATCCAGATTTTTATAAAGAAAAATCATTTTTAATTACTGGCCCAATTTACCTGAATGTGTTAAGATCAAATGAGCCATTAATTTCAGTTAAAATGGGCCACCTTCTGAGTTGAGTTTAAGTAGAAATTCTGGTGGTTTTTCCTTTTAAAAATTATTTATATTATTATATATTGTATTTTAGCATTTGTGACATACCTTTTTCACATTTTTTTGTTACATTTTTCATTTTTATTGATGAAATTCATTGAAAGGTTTGAGTGTCTTATACCTCATCTGTTTGAAATTCTTTGCAGTCATTGGCTGTTAACTTTTAAACTGTTGCCATAACACTAATTGTTATTGCTACATTTTGTTCAGGAAATGTATGTTTTCATACATTCAAATGTATGTATGCAATTCAAATGGATGTTCTAATGTAATTTAAATGCAGTGTTCTGTTACATTATAATATTAAACATAATTAAATGTGTTTCATCAGAAATGTCTCTATTTCACTTTGCAGTTTGACTGGCCCATTTTTGCTGATCAGCCGGCCCATTTTACCTGAACACTGCCATCTCAAAAAATGTGGGGCAGCTAATGTTTCAAAACCTGTAGGGCCTGAACAATTTTATTTTATTACATCAATTCAACACAAAAATATTAAAAACAGTCCTTATTAATCATAAGAACACAGTTGTTACGTCCCAGGATTTGTGGGAGTGTCCCTTTTTGGTGTATGTGCTCTGCTTGTTTTTCTCTCTCTTTCTCTCTCTCTCTCAAGTTGATGAGGAATATTTTCTTATCATTTTTATTTGTTAGATTAGGTAGATTGCTTTTGGGAGTTAATATGTTTTGTTTATTATGTTGGCCTTGACCCTTCCTGAAGTTCTGTGTGCTTCCCTGTGTTCAATAAATTGTATTGTTTTTTTTTTTAAGTTGGTGTTGCGTGTGAGTCAGTAGAAGGGGGAAAGCTCCCTCCATTCCTCCACCGCTTTCTTTATTACTCCTTCCCATCCCTAGACTGGGGAGGTATGTAATAAATTGGGGGCTCGTCCGGGATGAACCTGGGACCTCTCGCACCTGAAGTGAGAATCTGGTGCTCAGAGCTCTGTAGCATTGACCAGACGGCAACAGTTCAAAGAGGGAGTGTGCTGGGTGTGAGGGGTCCAGAGTGATTTTGCCAGCGATCTTTGTCCAGTGATTTTAAAGGAAACATGATGGAGATTACTGAACAAAAAACTGGACATCTAGTGAAATGAATGAGTTTCAGCTAAGATTTGTAATTCACAAGTCTGCTTACCTTATGAAAGCTTATTCGTCGATCTCAGCAACTTCACACCAGCAACTTCCCTTTGCATGATATACCATCAAGGTTCAATGCAGCTTAGAAAAAAGCTTACCTCTTTCCAGCTGTTCGCAGAAAAAATACATGATACAACATTTGTATTTCAGTGGATGTATACTGTGATGTTTTTATAGCAAAAAGAAGAAGAAAAGAGGGTTTAATTTGGCCATCAAACAATTCAATTAAAACTAGTGCAATACTTGTCTCTGTAATTACTGTGCAAATATACACTTGTTCTGTGTTTAAGCCCAGCTTGTTCCTCCCTTATTCCATGTAGTTACAGGGTAAGTGGCTACAACAAATTGTTCTGAAATGATTGTCCATACACTTCATACATACATAATATATCAGGTAATATATCAATAAACACAGTGACTGTTTTATTTAATTCAAATATTGTTTGAAATTTGGGTTTTTAAATTAAAATCACACACAATATGATAACAGTAGCCTAATAACACAGGCAACAGATAATAAAAGATAAAAATGTATTA
The DNA here is from genome assembly GCA_036784905.1 of Acrossocheilus fasciatus. Taxonomy (NCBI): domain Eukaryota; kingdom Metazoa; phylum Chordata; class Actinopteri; order Cypriniformes; family Cyprinidae; genus Acrossocheilus; species Acrossocheilus fasciatus. Next base: position 2,002,477 of record CM071941.1, read on the forward strand.
CACCAGTTCAGAAAAAAGCAAAGCAACTCCATACTTATACAGCTTATACAGTTAAACCAAATTCTTTGGAAAAGCTTGTTTAAGAACAAATTTAAGATTTTGTTGAATTTGTTCATGTTTTGCACCCATTGACGCAGTTAAGCTATATTATGGCCAAACCATCACGTCAATAAACACACAGTAATAAACACTGAAAGTCAAGATTAAACTATGTATTATAGCGAACTGACAGGATTTTATAGTTTTGATCCACGTCCTCGAGCAGTATTTTGACTCGTTTACAGTTCCCGGTTTCAATCGCCGCTCAATGCTGTGAGAACATACTGGGACAAAATCCTCCAGTTTTAAAAGAACACATTCCAGTCAGTTTCAAAAATCTTTTTGCTGCGATTAGTTTACCTCCAATGCGTGTTGGCCACAATTATTAGCACCCCTGAGTAAAATATCTCTGAAGTATATTCCCATTCATATATTTTTTTTTTTTTTGCATACCAGGGAGACTATGAGCATGAAATTGTCCAGCTATGACTTCCTGTTCCACAGGATTATAAATATGAGGAACACAAAGGCCAAATTCTCTTAATCATCCATCACAAAGAGTAAAACCAAACAATGAAGTTCTGATGTGCAGAACAAGATTGTTGAGCTTCATAAAATAGAAAGTTGCTGTAAGACAAAAGCTAAAGCGTTGAAAATCCACATTTCCACCATCAGGGGAATAATTAAGTTCCAATTGACTAAAGATGTTAAAAATCTGTCTGGAAGAGGACGTGTGTCTATATCATCCTAATGCACGGTGAGAAGGAGAGTTTGAGTGGCCAAAGACTCTCCGAGGACCACAGCTGGAGAATTGCAGAAAATAGTTGAGTCTCGGGGTCAGAAAACCTAATAAAATACATATATCAAACAGCCCCTACATCACCACATTGTTCAGGAGGGTTTCAAGAAAAATTCTCCTCACTCATCCTGAAACAAAATCTAGTCAGTTTTCAGACACGACTGGAACTTCAAATGGCACTGGCTTCTATGGTCAGATGAAACTAAAAAAAGAGCTTTTTGGCAGCAAACCCACCAGATGAGTTTAGTACAAACAGGGATAAAAAAGTACCCCATGTCCACGGTTAAATATACTGCTGGATCTTTAATGTTGTGGCCTGTTTTTCTGCCAGAGGTCCTGAACATCTTGTTCAGATGCATGGTATCATGGATTCTCTCAAATATCAACAGATAAAAATCAAAACCTGACTGACTCTGTTAGAAATCTTATAATGGGCCGTGTTTGGTTCTTCCATCAGGACAACAATCCAAAACAAATCAAAATAAATACAAAAATGGGTCACTGAGCACGAAATGAACCGTTCGTGTTTGAACCTCCACATTCCTAATCCTAACCTTGGACCTTCGGGTTACTTTATTAATGATATCAACCCAAATTGGGTCAAATCAAGTCAGCTTCCTAACCCAACAGTCTCAACCGAGCGTTTGGATTGTTTAGGACTACACTGTGTATGTTTTTGCTAAATCGCTTGCAAATAAGATTGTTGTATACCACGTAATATTAGAATAAGCACCCCTTAGTTTCAAAATACTTATAGTTACAGTAGAAATAATTTGTAATTTTACAGGTTATTACCCCTTTATTCCCCAAACTCCCCTTATACCTACACGGAGGTACTGAATGGGTACACTATAATTACAAAAAAGTTACACTGTAAATTCTGTTTACTTACGCAGTACGTTGCGGGTTGAAATCCAAAGCATTACCGAAAATTCAGTAAGCTTCATACTGATTTGCATAGATTTCTCAGTTAGGCTATTGTTACTGAGTTCTGACTAATGGGGAAGTGGGAAAAAAGGGGAAAAACTCTATTACCACTTTTTTGTTTTCACACACAGTTCTCCCTCCATTCAGTGTAGAAGCATCAGCTTGAGCTCTGAGAGGATTTCTGTCATCTTCAGCTCTCTTCTCCGGTAAGTGATTTACACTTTTGTCAGAATTGGGTTGTAACTGATTACATAATCAGATTCCAAAAATGAAGTATAGCTCATGATTAGAGTATATTATAACTCATGATTAGAGTGTATTACATTTTAGAATGCTCATTATCAGATTACAGTTTGTACAGTTTAAGGATGAAAGAACCTCAGATACTTTGATCTCCTGAGAAACAGACAATACAAACATGCACGGGCATCTTCGAGACACCCCACAGAGGTGCAGGAAACTTCCATCCCTTCTGTCCATTTGTTTCTTCTTAAATCCTTCACCCATCCTTCCTTCTACTCAGTCTGCTCAAAATGGTCAGTAGTAGATTGTAATGTTCTACATTAATGCACGTGATATTTACTGTCATGTTTGGTATCATTTGAATTGTCTCAGGGCGACTGGTACAATGGTCTCATTCTTATAAGAAGTAAACTAAAAGGTAATACAGATCCTAAGAGTTTAGAGATATTTTGCACACTGTAGAGGGCGGTCAGTTCCTAGTGCCTTTCATGCAAATTACCTTCTGTCCCAAAAGGTGATAACTGTATTTGATCAATGCAAATTCCAATTATTAGTTTCTGTCTCCATCTCGGGGGACATTTATCTTGGTCAGAGTGGAAAACTTGCAAGAAGATCAGGGCCTTCTGTAGCCGGAATGAGCTCATAGGATCAAGTGTGTTCGCACACTTCATACTATGTATTTTTCTCAAGACAGGTATGCAGCTTACTCTTAGATTCATCTTTGAGATTTTGATGTTTTGTATTGATTTGATATCTTTGAATAACTGGCATAATACACATTTACCTGACTGATAATAAATTGTTACATTTGAATTTATTCTGACTTACTCTGAAAATATTTAAGTTAAGGCGTACGTTACCGCAAATCTGCGTTCAGGGTTAGTACAGACTAGATCTCAGGTTAGATGGAGCATGGGGCACATCAGGTGAGATTAGAGATTTCTGACTAACTGCTTGACTTTAGTTAAGTTGTCATACAGTTGCATTAAATATGGGGGCTAGATAAAATATTATTGGAGTATTAGCATGGTTCGGGCATACTTCATAGTACTAGCCATAACCTCTAGTTATTGTCTCAGCTCTAATTAAGTTGTACGTAGTTATGGGGCTAGGTAAAATACTATTGAAATACTAACATATATCATAGTACTAGCATAACCTCTGATTATTGTTTGAGCTTTAAGTTGTTACATGGGTGACTGTAGGGGGCTAAACAGAACCACTATTTAAATAATTTTAAGCATGGGTGACCTATTAAATAGTTAGTCATAACCTCTGACTAATGATCAGACTGGAGAGTTTGTGATCGTGGGGTACACGTACATCGGCCGGCGTGATACACCCTGAGCAACATAGATTCCTAATGAATGAGTAAATATAAAGTAAAGAATTAACTAGAATAATCAAATGTCAGAAGAATAATAGGAATAATTAGGGACAGACAAACAACCAATTTGCCTTTCAACCTAAGATCGAGGTCATAATAAAATGGAGTCAAATTAGTTAATAAAATGGAGTCAGATTTGAATTTAACCTAAATTTAATCACTTTGCGCGCTGAAAAGACTGAACACACAGGAAACCTTCACCCACGATTGGATACCGTCCTTGGACCAAATTCGTGGACCTTACAAGTTACTTTTTTATGGATTACATAATTACATATTCACACAATGGCAGTAAATCATTCATAATTTATTGACTCTCCCTAATTCCTCTTTTATTTTCTATTTTAAATTTTCCTTTCTAAAACTCCCACTGTGTTAAACCACTTAGATTAGACTTTATTCACAATATAGAATGGTTGTGTAAATATGTAAATAAATCTGCAAACCAAGAATTCCCAAATGTTTTTGTCAACCAAACCTCTTTGACATGAAATATTTATGCAGGTAAACAAATGGTATATTTCTAATTATAGTGTTCAAGTGTTTAAATGATTTATTTTACATTGATATGATTTAATTAATTATTAGATTTTTTAATCAACTCACAAAGCTCCTGCAGTTCTTACATTAAGCCCAATTTGAGAAACCCTGGTTTAATGTTTAATGATGTTGATATAAGTATTCTACCCAATCTGATATATATGTAATGTACCCAGATCTGAGTATTGTTCTGTGTTCTCATGTAAAAATTGCAGTGGCACTTTAGAAACAATGTGTTTATACCAATATGAGCTATAAATTCATACACAAGTCACAAAAAGGAAATAATTTATTGTTACTTTGATATATATGTTTTGTATTTTCTGCTGCAAGGTGGAGTGCATGTAAATAATGGAACCACTGGTGACGTTCCTCTTTACTGGATCTCTGATACAAGGTCTTATTCTTGCAGATTATTCCTCTTTTTAACAAGCTGAATTATTATTATGAGAGCACTTTTATGTGACCTTTATGATACGGCCAGTAAGTGCTGCAGCATTTTGTTCTGCATATACACTTTGTATGATTACATCCTTCTGTTTGTGTTTTAGGTGGTTTTTGTGGCTTCAGTATCAATCTGCCAAAGAGAGTAGAAGCTCTAGAAGCATCCTGTGTTTTCATACCCTGCACATTTGGTATTGACGAAAAATATAAAAATGACCTTACTGATAGTGCAAAGAGAAAATGGTTTAAAGGCAATATCCTCCAGTTTGACTCCAGCAGCCCCAACACTGGACTGTTAAAAGGAGAAATATTTGGCACTGCTACACAGAAAAACTGCAGCACACGCTTCGATAATGTCATTCAGAGTCATAATGGGTCATATTACTTCAGACTTGAAGCCAAAGGTAAATTGCAATATAACTACAAAGACCCTCCACACACCCGAGTTGAAATTGCCGTCTTAGGTGAGTGTCATATTGTTCATGCTTCTTCTATAGTGTGACTCGACTCAAATTAAAAATAAATCTACTACTGAACAATATATACCTTCATTTTTGGATATAATAATCCATATGATCTAGTAATATCTCTATGTGTGTTTCAGGATCTCCACCCAAACCCACAGTGAGAGTCTTTAAGGATCAGCAGGAGGTGATGAAGACGGTGGAGGTGATGGAGGGAAGTTCAGTGAGTCTGCGCTGCTCTACTAAGATCTTCTGTCCGTCTCGTCCACCATCTCTCACATGGAGCTCGTCTCTCAATGAGAGCATCACAGGACGGCAGCATCAGAGCCAAACTGAGCTCATCTCTGATCTGAACTTCACTGTTTCTCACCGTCATCACGGAGTCACTTTCACCTGCTCTGCAACACACCAGTTACAGAAGAAGATCACAACACAAGAGTCCCGTATGCTACGAGTTCAGTGTAAGACAGGAATTATATCAATCTCTGCTGAATGATCAACTATAATTAGTTCTGTAAATCATAAAGTAAACCCCTGAATGATTTTGTCCTCCATCAGATGCTCCTAAAAACACATCAGTGATGATAAACCCAGCTGGTTTAGTTCTGGAGGGTCGTTCAGTGACTCTGAGCTGCAGCAGTGATGCAAACCCAGCAGTGAACTACACCTGGTACAGAGACACCGAAGAACTCCTGAAACCAGTTCAGACCGGACCAAACCTGACCATCAACAACACTGACCCGACACACAGCGGACGATACTACTGTAGAGCTGAGAACAAACACGGCACTCAGAACACATCAGTGCTGCTGGACGTCCAGTGTGAGTATAAAGAGTCTTAAATAACTGCTAATATACACTGTTAGAAATTTCTGTAATTTTTACAGTTATATACTGTATATCACCCAATATATTACTGCAAATTCTCTTTACAGTAAATAATACCCTTTGCATCATGGGAATTTTCTGTGACGTCAGACCCCACATACAGAGACTTTATGCTGCATCCCAATTCGCCTACTTATACTATGCCCTTTTCTTCACAAAAAAGTACATACTTTTGAATATGTAGCAGAATAGTAGGCAAGCTTTGGGACATACTACTTCGTCATAGCTGCGTCTTTAACGCACGCTCTGTTGCTTAGTTACATGCATCCTGTCACCGTTTAAACTGCCCTGTCAATCATCTTATCACAGTTAACATCATCCACATTTCGTTGAATTTAATTTCTTACCGTATTGGAGAGAAATAAAGAAGCACATCGCTGGTCTTTCATGCCGAGAACTCTGCTCGTGTGTTTGCATAATGATGCATTTAAAGGTGCCACAGAATGGAAAACTGTATTTACCTTGGCATAGTTGAATAATAAGAGTTACGTACATGGAAATGACATACCGTGAGCCTCAAACACCATTGTTTCCTCCTTCTTGTGTAAATCTCGTGAATAAAAAAGACCACTAAAAAATAGTTACGCCCCCAACATTTGCATATACACACCTATGTTCTATGCCAGCCGCCAGCCGAACCTGCACAGCCGAATCATCAGAAGTTCTGCAGGTATTGTGAAGAAACAAGCGAGGACAACAGCGAAAATGGCAGATCTTGTAAATAAATGTTATGTTCCAGGCTGTGCAGGGGATGTGAAGTGCAGGGATGGGTTGGTATCTGTATTCAGAAAGGCACGGAAAGCAAATAACGCGTTCTAATAAAATAACACGAGCCACTAAAGGGGCATGGTTAGCTCCTTGCTAGCGGTAGCATGTTACATTACAGTACGTAAGATTTCACTTACCACATAAACTGAGTAAGGAGATATGACTGAGGATGATGGCGAATGATTTACAGATCCTGAGCACCACTGACAAGCATCTGATCTTGTAAAATGTGTGGTAAGTACTGCTGCTCCATAGTTTAAAGAGAATTCCTGCAATCGCTAATCTCGAAAGCGAAAGTGAAAGTAAAAAGCGATCATGCATTTGAAAGCAGTTTCAGTGCCCTGCACATTAATAGCATCTCCCTGATGCCCGCATTTTATATACAGTATAATTACCCGATGATATAACTGCGAGAGAAAGTCTTATATGAGAATATATATATATATATATATATATATTTTCCTCCCTGTGTTTCCTTCTTGCTGTGAGCTACTGAAATTAGCCGCACTGTGAAACAGCCAATCAGAGCAGAGCCGCAATGTGAAACAGCCAATCAGAGACGAGGTGCCCTTTAACACTTTTTATTCGTGTTTGTAGTTCTAATCGAATCCTCGTCCACAGCGCAATCTGTTGTAGGCAATAGCTGTTAAGCCCGGTACACACCAAGCCAACGGTCAGCCGTCGGGCAGTTTTTGTTCATCGGCCGATTAAGTTTTCTCAGTGTGTTCCACACCGTCAGCTGAAGTTGGTCCTCGTCAGCTTTTTTTCGTCGTCGGAGCTCGTCGGAATCTTTGGCATACTTTTTAAAACATACTATGATTGTACATGCTAATTCTATTGTCGAATACTATATAGGACGGATAGTATGCGAATTGGGACGCAGTATTACTGTATTCTTTAAAATTGCTGTATACTACTGTATTTGCCGTAACGGCCTCTTTGGCGCCATTCTATTGAGGTTGTCTGAGAGCATTTTGGATTGACACGATTTTTGCCCTACATCGTGTCTACAACACTGCAAACAGCTTGGGACTGATTACATTGGACGTGTTATATCGCTTGTAATGATTGGAAAAATCCATTTGTCCTGGCATGGCAGGACAAATCTGTATGGCAGAAATATACCAGGGGATCACTTTACCGTCTGCATCCACTGTAGATAGTGTATATATAATGGGTTCTATATTATCTTTTGTCGAGTCACGCCCTGCCACTCGTGTCCGAGGAAGACACGGAAGCAGCGCGGCGGGTTTTTTCTGAGGATGAACCCACGAGAGTGGAAGAGTTCTGGAGAACATCTGCACTGTGTGTCGATGCACCTTATGAGAGAATAAGACCAGCAAGCAAGGTGAAAATATATGTACGTTTCTCTGTGTGTTTGTGTCAGATTTTTGCACACCAGTTTTAACCTAGTAACATTTACCCATCAACGTGGTGGTAACAAACTTTACTATGGTAAACTGCGCTGTCGTTTCAAACGACTTTTGTCAGCTTATTGAATTAAAAGTTACCAAATTAAAATTATTTTTTAAGGAGCAATGCTTATAAGGTTAACTAATGTGAAAATTTGTTCAGGTGTTAGTAGTTAATGTTGGCCAGTAGCCTACTGAGAAAATAAAATCGTGTTAGTTAGGTTAAACAAGTTTTATGACTAGCTGCCTTTCTATAGTTTTTAATGGAATTTAAGATTTACTGCCTTTTTTTGGTATTTGTATTTTAAAGGCAATTGCAATGAAGCATCAAGAAAGGCATGAGCAGGCCAGCCACCCTGAGACTGATATTTCATGGTAAGAGAACAACTATGGTTTTGAGAGGTTTGTGTATTCTATATGAGGTTTGCCTTTTAAAAGTGTGTCATTTCTACTTCTTGTTTTTCAGAGAAGACATTTCTTTCACTAACAAAGTGGAGGGTGAGCAAAGGTGGTAGCCACATTTTGGAGCAGCACCTGGGTTTTGCAGTTGGCTATGTATTCTTTGGCTGCTTGTCTTTTTTCCCCATTATGTTTCTGTTGCCTAAATATTCTTTGTGAGGATAAATCCAGAGGACACAACATAATGCACTGCAAAACGTCCTAAGACAGGAGAAATGGTGAAGATGCACTGTTCCAGCATTGGAAGACTGTATTTTTAAGCGTTATACATGCAATGTTTTAAATAAAGCATTTGATATTTTGTAATTATTGTGTCTGTTTTAATTGAATGCCAGTAGTACCTGTGTAGAGTAAAAATAAAATGAATTCTATATAAAAAAATTATAAAAATGTAATGAAATCTATATTAAAATGAATGAATTACAGTAGTATACTGATTAATTGGATTTTCAAATACAGTTTGCTACTGTAGCTCTTAATTACTGTAACTTATGTTACTGTAAAAACACTTTGAAATGTCTAACAGTGTATATTTCCCATACTTCCATTAGTGTTTTTTTTTTATATAGTTGATGTCTTTACTAAATTTCAAACAATCTGAAAAATAGCCATAATTCTAAATATTGGGACATCCAGCGCGAGTACTTGGTAATCTGCTGGGTATCTAGTGCAAATTCATCCAGTTCAGACGGTCCAACACATCTGAATTCAACAATTCAGACTAGATAAATGAAAGACCGTCTCTGTCCGACTGCATGACAAACCCAGAGAATAACATATGCTACAAATTGTCATCATATATCTCACTGTGTTTGTGCTGTTTTAGCACAGTAGACTTAAACTTCTACACACAGCTAGTGTGAAGTTAACAGGAAATGGGTAAAATACAGACAAATACAGATATTTTGTTAGTGTTGTGGCCTACAGTTGCCTGCATCTGCATCTTTTTTTCTTCAGATGCCCCAAAAAACACATCGTTGTCAGTGTTTCCCTCCAGCTCAGTGATGGAGGGCAAACCAGTGACTCTGAACTGCAGGACTGATGGAAACCCAGCAGTGAACTACACCTGGTACAGAGAGACTGGATCTCAATTTGAGCTCCTCCAGACTGGATATAATAACACCTACATCGTGACAAACCCTACACACGGTTCATGGTATGGCTGTAATGCTCAAAACCAGCATGGCCAACACAATGCAAAATTTCAACTGGACGTTCAGTGTGAGTACAAAGACAAAACTCAAATTACTGCACCATCAGTCTGATTCCTGCTAACCTAAATACTGTGAACACAGTACAATAACTGCAGAAATTGAAGCAAACTCATAACAGTGCTCTAGAGATTGCATTGCATTTAAATGCAAAGTGCATTGTTTATGGTGAAAATAAATTGACATAAAAAGTTGCAATTTTACCACAAAAGCATGCTAGAAACACATACTTACTTTAGCAGTCAAAATGACAAAAACACAACAAAATTACTCAAACTTTAACTAAAAATAAAAAACCAACAAAAACTGCTTCAAAATATTAATTAAAAAAAACTATGATAGTATCTCAGTGGTACAAAATTAACATTAATTCAATATTACATTTAAAATTAATATTAATATATAACTAATATAAAATTAATATATTGTACTAAATTGCAACTTCATCATTTCAAATGTGTAAACACAAATATATTTAAATACATGAAATGTTCTGTTAGATTTATTAGTTTTTCCACTATATATAGTAACTTGCTGTTAACCAATTAACGTGTTTTTACTGTGGCTATTTTAGCATTTTATCATTAAAATGACAAACATGTTTTACACTATAGAGACCATCGAGATCATCAGGGGTAGGCAACGTCAGTCCTGGAGTGCCGCTGTCCTGCAGAGTTTAGCTCCAACCCTAATCAAACACACCTGAACAAGCTAATCAGGGTCTTCAAAATTACTAGGGCCACAGCCAGGTGAGTTTTTTTTTCAGGGTTGGAGCTAAACTCTGCAGGACATCGGCACTCCAAGACCGACGTTGCCTATCCCTGATCTTTATCATAACAATCATATTCTCTCTTTCAGTTGCACCCAGTATCTCCAGCTCTTGTAGCCGAAACAGTGTAATCGCGTGTGTCTGTGAGGCTCATGGGAATCCCTGCCCTACACTAGAGTGGCGTCTGTCTGGACATGTGCTCCCTAACTCTACAGAAACGTCCATCAGTGAGGAGACGCTAGGAAGCACAGGAGTGAAGAGCGTCCTGACCATCCGTCAGCCCCTCACAGACACGGACGTCCTGCAGTGTTTCAGCTCAAACACTTACGGCAGAGCGAGTCAACAGTTTCAGACCTTCCCATCAACACAAGAGACAAGTGAGAAACAACAGCTTTATCTGATCGACAAGAAAGATCACAGATGATGTCTTTACCCTTGTGAAAAAGAAGTGTGATTCTTTTCTTATTTCAATGTGTTGACTAACGCACATACTTGACTATAAGATGAACTGTAGAGTGTTATTCAATACAGGGTTATTATAGTTAACTAAAACGGAAGCAAAAAATATTATTAAAAATTAGGGGTGTCAATGTTAATGCATGCGATTAATAAAATTTTTTTAAGGTGTTAATATTTTTTTTTAACGCAGATTAATCGTTTGATAAGGTTTGACCCCAACTTCTTCCCGTCATCGCAGTGCGGAAGGGTATCTATCACTTGTGTGATGAGGGTACAGCGAGCCAGTGTTGCCAGGGTAACGATAGCGGCAAAAGTGGTTTAGTTTGAAAATACAAAATTACAGAGCCGTGGGTTGCGGTTTTTTGGGCTACAATGAAAGGTTAGATTTTTGTGATTTTTAAAAAAAATAATAGATCAAAAGGATTAACAATGCAGATTAATTTTCACAGCTGCCTTTGATCATATTTACCATATATACATATATATACCATGTGTGTCTATATATGTAACCCTGGAGCACAAAACCAGTTTTAAGTCGCTGGGGTATATTTGTAGCAATAGCCAAAAATACATTGTATGGGTCAAAATTATAAATTTTTCTTTTATGCCAAAAGTCATTAGGATATTAAGTTAAGATCATGTTCCATGAAGATATTTAGTAAATTTCGTACTGTAAATGTATCAAAACTTAATTTTTGATTAGTAATATGCATTGCTAAGAACTTCATTTGGACAACTTTAAAGGTGATTTTCTCAATATTTAGATTTTTTTGCATCCTCAGATTCCAGATTTTCAAATAGTTGTATCTCAGCCAAATATTGTCCGATCCTAACAAACCATACATCAATGCAATTCTTATTTATTCAGCTTTCAGATGATGCATAAATCTCAAAAATGACACTTAAGACTGGTTTTGCTGTCCAGGGTCACAAATTTGTAAAAACAAATATATTTAAATACATGACATAGGAGTTCAATAAAAAAGTATATTCTGGTTTACTGACATTCATTTGTTCACTATAACCATATTTCAGAGACTACATGTCATTTCATAATACTTGTATTAAAATGTTCTTAAGTGGGTCTAAAAGCACTCTAAATTTCATTTTACATTTAATATAAATTTTAACTATAAAATATATTCATTCACTTAAGTATATTCTTATGAAGTATATTCTTTCCATAATTATTTTTGCTATTTTTAAAAGTATGCTGCAGTGTACTTCTTTTTCACAAGGGAACGGTTTCCTAGTCTAGACAGTAATGAGATCAAATGTAGACCAAATAGAAGCTTTTCTTCAGAGAAATGTGCTCATATAAGAAACCAAATTCTGTGATCATGCCCAAGTGTTTAATGACAGTTGACTGTGTGTTAATATGTGAATTATGTTTGTTATGACTTGTTTTAATATATTTTTATTTATTTGTCTTTATTGGTACTTCTATGTGCTGAACTGTCATTTTTTTGCGTATGTGTAAATGTTCTTTATGGCTCTTATGTCAGGGATAGGGCAGGTGTTCTTCGGTTGGTGTTTGGTTACTGGAACAGTATGCGTGTAATTCTTTTTTTCTTAACATTTGGAAAAAATAAAAAGTATCTAAACAAAAGAAACCAAATTCTGTAATAAAACATCTATGATATTGATATGAACTCAATATTTTTCACAAGTCCAGGATCAAATAATCTGAGTGGTTCGTTTTACTGCTCCCATTCTATAGGAAAGATGCATTTGGGTCTGTTTTTAGAGAAACATCTGAGATAGTTAAATGACAGCGAGATCTCCTAAACTATGAAAGACCAACCTCTGAGCAATTAAACACTGCTTTCCAGGTTTCCATCTTCTGTCGGTGCTGCTCGGAGCTGCTGTCGGCGCGTCAGTGATGATGATCGTGTGCATCGTGATGCTCTGCTGTCAACGGTGTGTACAGATGCCCTTTGAGGAATAAGAAAACACCAAGAAAATATGATTTTTTTAATGATCTAAAAACATGTTTTTCAGAAGAAGGAAAGAAAAACCTTCAGAAACCAGACAAGACGACACATCTGGACTCACTCTGACTCAAACAGTGAGTAATTCATTCTCAAAGACACTACAGACAGTGGTTCAGCAGATCTTCTCCACTCATTTTGCCGTTTCTTCTCCATCAGGCCGTGGCTCTGGATAATGACGGCCAGTTTGTTTACGGCAATAAAGGCATGCTGTCATCCACCGCCCCGAGTTCACCAGAATCTCTTCATTATTCCTCCATCGACTTCACAAACACTGAACCATCATCAGGAGAGATCACGGGCATCTCCTCGCTGACCAGTGAATACGCTACGGTCCGACACCGTCCTGCTGAATCCAGTCGGGCTCAGCCTCAGCCGTGTTGACATATACACTTATTATAAACATTTATGAATTAGTTTTTTCCACCAAAAATATTGAATTGGGGTGGGGGTTAATATGTATTTCCGAAGAGACCTGACTGTCTTCAGAAGAGTTTCGATGGCATTTTTTTTCTTCTTTTAACTCTGTAAAATACATTTTAAAGGAGTGTTCATAAGCCCAGTGCCGTGTACAGTAATAACCATGGAAACGCTATATGTTTGCTGTTCTATAAGCGCCACCTGCTGTGAGACACTGAATTTTAATTTTCATCAGAATCAGAAAGAGCTTTATTGCCAAGTGTTTACACACAAAAGAAATTCATCTTAGTATCAGGAGGTAGAAAGTACAGACATAGTGCAGACATACATATAATTAAGGTAATAAAACACTAATAATAAAGAGTAATAATAAAATATTCATTAAGCCCGTCTGGTGTTTTTGTTTTGTGTAGTTGCTTTATGTTGCAGATATTTTTTATTTAAGGTCAGTTTAGCCAGTAACAGAGCAAAATAAACAATTAATACATTTTAAATTATAATAATAAATCCTAAATAAATTGGCAGTAAGTATATGGGAATCGGCCCATTTTATAAAAAATTTAAAAAACCCCGGCAGTTAGAATCAGTCACAAAAAATCCTGATCAGTGCATCCTTAACTGGAATAGAGTTAGAGCTATCAAAAACTTAAAGCATGGTTCATTTCTATTGTACCTGTTTGTGCAAAATGGCTATCATGTATTACAATACAAGGTTACAGTCAATAATGAAAACAATAAGTTTGATTGATTGATTGATTGTGGCAAGGCCTGTGAAAATTTTGCCAGGCCAAGTAAAAAATTGAACCACTGTCCCGAACAGGCCAGTAGAAAATTTCCTTAGCGTTGAGTCCTGTCAATATGATCAAAATCAGTATCATAACACTTGAACACAGATCAAGTAGGTTACATAATGATATTTAAAAAAATAAATAAATAAAAATGACCTTGAATAGAAAACAGGATAACTTTGAATGGCATAATTTCATAGTTGTGTTAGGATGAGCTGAGCAAGTCTTACGTGATTTCCTGGTTTGAGAGTCAGTTCCTGCTTAAAGAGGAAGTAATGGATAAAAAAAGTTCAAACAGGCGTTCAGAGTGAGAAGCATGTACGTATGTTAAAGTGACAATATATGTATATGAGTTAGAAATAATTTTGACCCATACAATGTATTTTTGGCTATTGCTACAAATATACCCCAGCGACTTAAAACTGGTTTTGTGGTCCAGGGTCACATATATAGACACATGTAGTCAGAATTGTTGGTACCCTTGGTAAATATGATCAAAGGCAGCTGTGAAAATTAATCTGCATTGTTAATCCTTTTGATCTATTATTTAAAAAAATCACAAAAATCTAACCTTTCATTGAAGAATAAGAATTTAAAATGGGGGGAAAATATCATTATGAAATAAATTTTTCTCTAATACACATTGGTCACAATTAACGGCACCCTTTTATTCAATACTTTCTGAAACCTCCGTTTGCCAGTTTAACAGCTCTAAATGTTCTCCTATAATGCCTGATGAGGTTAGAGACACCTGACGAGAGATCAGAGACCATTCCTTCATGCAGAATCACTCCAGACCCTTTAGATTCCCAGCTCCATGTTGCTGCTTCTTCTCTTCAGTTCACTCATGTTCTACAGGGTTCAGGTCAGAGGACTGGAATGGCCAGCAGAAGCTTGGTTTTGTGCTCAGTGACCCATTTTTGTGTTGTTTTTAAGGTTTGTTTTTGGATTATTGTACGGTTGGATGATCCAAACATGGCCCATTATAAGGTTTCTAACAGAGTCAGTCACTTATTGGTTTTTTTATCTGTTGGTATTTAATTGAATCCATGATGCCACGTGTCTAAACAAGACGTCCAGGACCTCCAGCAGAAATATAGGCCCACAACATCAAAAATACAGCAGTATATTTCATATTTTTATCCCTGTGTTCACCAAACACATCTTGAGTGTTTGCTGCTAAAAAGCTCATTTTTTTAGTTTCATCTGAGCACAGAAGTCAGTCCCATTTGAAGTTCCAGTCGTGTCTGATAACTGAATATGCTGGAGTTTGTTTTTGGATGAACGAGGAGAATTTTTCTTGAAAGCCTCCCAAACAACACGTGCTGATGTAGGTGCTGTTTGATCATTTTTAAAAAGATTTTCTGACCCCGAGACTCAACTATTTTCTGCAATTCTCCAGCTGTGGTCCTCGGAGAGTCTTTAGCCGCTCAAACTCTCCTTCTCACCGTGCATTAGGACGATATAGACGCACATCCTCTTCCAGGGAGTTTCATAACATTTTATGTTGATTGGAAATTCTTACTTATCACCCTGATGGTGTAAATGGGAATTTTCACTGCTCTAGCTCTTTTCTTAAAGCCACTTCACTAATTTGTGAAGCTCAGTTATCTTTTGCTGCACATCAGAAATATATTCTTTGGTTTTTCTCATTGTGATGATGATTAAGGGAATTTGGGCTTTGTTTTCCCTCCTATTTATATTTCTGTGAAACAGGAAGCCATGGCTGGATAATTTCATGATCATAATCACCCTGGAGTGCTCAAAATTGTGAATATGAATGGGAATATATTTCAGATATATTTTACTCATAAGAATTGCTTGGGGTGCCAATATTTGTGTCCAACAAGTATTTGAGAAAAAAATATTTATTTCATAATGATATTTCCCCCCCATTTTAAATTCTTATTATCCAATGAAAGGTTAGATTTTTGTGATTTTTTAAAATAAAAGATCAAAAGGATTAACAATGCACATTTATTTTCACAGCCTTCTTTGATCATATTTACCAAGGGTGCCAAAAATTCTGACCACGTGTGTATGTAAGCAGAAACAAGAATGTATGTGAGTGAGAGTATAAAAGAAAATATTTTCTTTTGTATGTCTTTTGAATGATCCCTTTAAGTTATTAACTTATTAACACTGAGATTTGTAATGAACTTAATGTAATGTTGTGTTTGTCTTTTTTTAATTATTGGATTGAAAAGAAACAAACCCGTTCCACTTTCGGCACAGCTTGACGTTTTGGCATAGATTTGTATGTTGGCAACTCTTCAGAATAAACTGGAAAAATCATATACAAAATATTACATTAAAGGAAACATTCAACAGGTATTACATGTGAGTCACGGAAGTGCAGTTTTCTCGCCGCTCCACTAAGCAGCAGAAGGCTTCACTTTAGAATAATTGACAACATGACAACACATGCAGACACTTTCAGTACAGATGTTGCAGATGACAAGTCAATGAAAGACTGTTACAAAACTGAATTTTGAAGGAGACATTTATAACGGCACCATCCCATAAACAAATAAAAATGCAAGCTGACATCCTCTGAGCCACAGGGTTTATATATATATATATATATTTTGGGAAGTTTGAAAAGGTCTTATATATATATATTTATTTCTATATATCCTGCATAAATTTCTGTATATTCTACAGTAATACAGTTATGCTGTAAGTACATAGCGAAGTATAAGTTCATCACATGAGCAGCTTGTTTTGCTGACTCTACAGTATTTTGAACAAATCTCTTCTGCTTTCAGCTTCGGTCAGTATTTTGGGTAAGAAAGCAACTGCCAGTTGACTATTTAATCTTCAGTTTCCCATGTTCTGTATTTGAAGTAAACTGTAAAACCATACAGAGCATGCAAAGTATTACCGGCCTGTAATACATTATCTTGATATACTGTATATAATATCTCAGAAAAGTTGAGAATAAATAAAATACAAATGTTTCCTTATCACTTGTACATCTTAGTGTCTCAAATATGATTCAACACCGAATATTGAAAGTTGAGAATTATTTCTTTATCAGCATAGACACTGGATATAAAGTATTGTGTTGAACATTGAATAAGCACCATGCTGATTTGCATGGATGTGTCAGTCAGGCTACTGTCACTGAGTTCTGACTAAAGGAGAAGTGGTGAATCTCTAATACGAGCTAAACTGTAGTTTTCACACAGCTCTTCCTCCATTCAGTGTAGAAGCATCAGCTTGAGCTCTGAGAGGATTTCTGTCGTCTTCAACTCTCTTCTCTGGTAAGTCATTTACACACAACACAGTAAAACTTATATTTACTCCTGTAGTTTAGAGATTTTGAAATGCAAAATTTTGAAACGTTCAAGATAAGCATGTCCAGTTTTTAAATATTTAGCATTTTATATATATATATATAAATATATACACAGTGCCCTCCAAAAGTATTGGAACAGTGAGGCCAGTTCCTTTATTTTTGCTGTAGACTGAAAACATTTGGGTTTGACATCAAAAGATGAATATGAGACGAGAGACCAGCATTTCATCTTTTATTTCCACACAGCAAAAATATGTTGGGAGATTTGTCACCATGGGTGTTAAAATTAACACTTTCCGGGTGAACATACAGGTCCATCTTTGCTAGTGTTAAAACAACACTGACGAAAGTGTTTATTATACCAACACTGTGTTAGTGTTTAATTTTAAACACTAAGGGTGGTAAGAAATTATTACTCGCAAGTATACACATTTAACACTTTATGGTGATTAATCCTATACACCCAGTGTATTTATTTAATGTTGATTTAATGTAAATACTTATTTTAAAATGGTAATGCAGATTAAAACATATACCTACACTGCAAATTTTAAAGAGTGAATTTAACTCCCTCAACTGGTGAACACTACACCAATATTCAGGTAAATATATAACAAAATAAACCCACAAAACAATACACTTTTACAATTTTTAATTGAAACATTGTAAATCTTTTTCCCTGAGAAAAATGTTTTCACATTCAATGTTTTCAATGCACGTAAAGAACATGTTCTTACAACAATTAAAACATCATAATGTCAAAGCAAATCAGTGCAAAGGCACAAAATACATATTCTTATTTGGTCCATATGTACACTTAATGTCATGAGGTTTATAACGTTTACATTTATCAGTTTAGACAACAGCATCCCATTCATTAGCATCCAGGCAGAATGCATGTTAATGCTCACTGAACAAAGTCTCTGCTAATGGTGTTTGGACCTCAATGTAAAGAGTAGTTTTCAGCAAGACGAGATGTGTTTCTCTGCAGCTTTCAGCCAAGCAAGATACCCAACTCCCACTTGCAGCATCACAAAAGTGCTCCTGTAAAGTAGGAGAAAAAACAAAAAGGATTATTTCACATCCATTTATCAGGTGAAATGTCAGGGACAAGTATCACTTACAATATAAGAATAGTTAACCCACAACTGAAAATTCTGTCATCATTTATTTATACTCATGTGGTCTTCTGAGGAACACAAAAATAGATATTCTGAATAATCAACAGAAGAAACTGTCATATATGGCATCTGTGGAAAGGCATGAGTACAAGTAAACATTTACTGTTCACTTATGGTTGGACTCCTCCTACCAAAATGAATGCACATAAATGGGACGGTACATAAATAAATGACAATGCAAGCATACCAAAAACTTACATTTGATGCATTTTTTTACGAAACATTTTTAGAAGGAAATCAGACTCTTTATTATTATTGTTTAATAATCAAAAAAATTAAGCAATTGTGGCTCACGAGCCGGCTTACCCATGTCTCTGATATGTGTCCTAACAAAGCTCTTCTCATCCCTCATAATGTATTGGTGGCTTCATACTCTTCAAGCACATCATCTCCTTTCGATTTTTCTGTTAAACCAGCATGAACCATCTGTAACAATATTAAAGGAACAGTTAACTTAAAATTGTAATTCCAAACCTAACGTTATATGATTCACATTTGCTGAACACAAAACACATGTTCATGCTTTAAAAAAAAGATAATAAAGTGTCTAAAGTAGTTTATGCGACTCATGTGCCATATTCCAAGACTTGTGAGGGCACAAAATCATTTTGAATGACTAACAATTTAACTCACTCAGTGTTTTCCTTGAGAAGACCAACTTCCACGTCCGCTCCGCATCGCCAGTGAAAGAAAATGTCTCTCTGAGAAAGGTTTAGGAGCACACAACACATAAATATCGCTATTAATCAATATGTGATGTAATAAAACACAAATTTTAAATGAGGTAAAACACTTACTTCTTATGTTTCCCCTGTTAAAAGCGACTTCCGTGGCAATGAATAGCCATTCAAATGCATCTGTGAGAAACATTTACATTAGGCTCGTACAGCATAACAATATCGTCATAAAGTAATATTATTTTATAAAATACAAAATGTAAATGAGGTTAAACACTTACTTTCGGTGTTTTCCATGATAAAACCAATTTCCCCGTCTTCTCCGCATCATGAGTGAAGAAAAATATCTCTCTGAGAAAAAATTTAGGAGTACACATCACACAAATATCGTTATAAATCAATATGATGTTGTGAAATACATATAAATGAGATAAAACACTTAACTTTCGTCGTTTCCCTTTTAAAAAGAAACGTCCTCTTCTGGTCCGCCTCGCGAGTGGAAGAAATGTCTTTAAAAAAAGTTTAGGCGCACACACCTCATAAATATCGCTATAAAACGATATGATATTACAAAACACATATTGTGAATAAGATTAAACACTTAATTTCGCTGTTTTCCGTCCTCATATGCTCCCCATCGCGAGTCTAAGAAAATGGCGTCTGTGAAAAATATTCCAGATGGGTCAAGCGCGCACACGAGCAAATGTCCCGGATGTGAATAATAACACTCAGCATAGTTGTGAGGAAGTAGATATCCCGCTGGGTACAACACACACACACACACACACACACACACACACACACACACACACTCACCATGCTGATTTCCCCTCCCCGCTATTTGGTTGCCAGGCGAGCGGGTGCACACGCCGTCTTGACAGCCCATGGACAGTTTGACACAATACATTACCCTGTTCCAGATTCATCCCGATCATACATACTACATGCATTGTCTTGTCTATGTCATGTATTTTGTGTTTGTTTAGCGTGGTCAGTCTTGCTGGTGGCGCTGGGGGAAAACCGAGCGATTGAGTGTCAACCGCTTATGACATCATCGTTGGTGCCGCGCCGGCGCACTGTGCTCAAAATTGGGCGAAACCACTGTTTAAAGTGTTAAAGACTGACGAATATAAAAGATAAGCAGTCATGTGTATTATTGGTTTTATTTGGTGTTTATGCTGAAATTAGGTTTGTTTATAAAATGTCTATTGTGTATATGTACAGAAGTTATTCAAAAATGTAGTGTGTTTAAAAGAAAATGTCACGTCTAAAGAAGGGGCGGAGTCTGGCCTATAAAAAGGGAGGCCAGACTCACATTTATCACTTGTTAACCAAGTCAAATGCGAGCGTGCAACAGTAGTGCCCTGAGCAAACACCCAGCAAAGCGAGTATATTGAAGATACCCTTTGTATATATATTTTCCATCTTTATTTTCCAGTTTGTTGTTTCTTTACTACTTTGTATTTATTGTTTTGGGAGTCTTTTGGTGATTGCACTGTATATATTTCTTCACGCCAGCAATCGTGAACTTTTGTATATACCTGCGGTGCTATAAATAAACTACACCTTGCACGAAAGTGCTTCTGTGGGTAGAGCCATCATTTTACATCTCTTACGGACACTTTCCACGTCCCAAGCGAGTTGGTGGTTCTCGCGGTATCACATTTGGTGGCAGCGGTGGGATGGCTACCCGCAAGACAGCACCAAAAGGCAAAAGACCTCGAGGTGGATTACGCTCACAGGGGAAGGCGGTTGCAGAGGGGGATGCAGTATGGGACACCGCAGAGTCAACGGAGGATGAAGGGGGAGCGGAGGTGTTCCCAAAGGCTTCATCTGAGTCCCGCACACCGCAGGTCAAGGCCAATACGACAGGCTCAACATCTGATGAGGGATTGCTGAGCCTAATGCGTCAGTTCCTCGATGCACAGGGGCAATGGGAGGAGAGGCATCTGGCAGAGCTCCGGGGATTACGGGACGCGATTCTGCAGTCTGCTAGATCTGCGGAGACTTCCAGCGATGCCGAGAGCCCGCGAATGAATCTCCCGACGCCGTCTGCTTCAAGAACTGCCCAGGCTCGCAGCACTGGCACCCCAGCGAGTCATCCTCCAAGCCAGCCGAGGCTGATGAGTGAACCGCCGAGGATACCGGTCTTCCAACAGGGGGAGGACATTGAGAGTTATCTTCGACGTTTCGAACGCCTGGCCAAGACTTGGAGATGGCCTGAGGAAGAGTGGAGTTTCCGCTTGGTTCCATTGCTGACTGGACAGGCTTTGGAGGCTTACCTAGCAATGGATGAGGAGCAAGCAGGAGTGTATGCTGACCTGAAGGAGGCGCTCTTGGAGAAATTCAACATCTCGCCAGAGACCTACCGACAGCGATTCCGAGCGTCCACGATTCCTGCGGGTGAGAGCCCGACAGAGACTTACAACCGTCTGAGGACCCTTTACTGCCGCTGGGTGAGACCTGATCTGCACACTAAGGAGGAGATTGGGGAGATCATCATCCTGGAGCAGCTGCTTCGTGTGCTTCCCTATGACAGTCGAACCTGGGTACGGGAACACGAACCTACAACAGGACTAGCAGCAGCGAAACTGGCTCTTCAGTACGTGAATGCTCACCGCGGGAGTCCACGCTCTCAACCACTCAAAGGTACTGTGCATAAACAAAACACTGTTGGGGTTGGGGCCTCACAAGGTCCAGCTGAAAGCGTTACCAGTATACACAAACCAAAGGCAGAGAGACAAGAACTGGTGTGTTTTTACTGTCAACAGCCAGGACACAAAGCAACGGTGTGTCCTGTGCGGAAATCCAAGTTGACAGGATTTTGTTATGTGCCCAGAGAAGAGGACAAAGATGATGACTCTAGAGGGGAGAGTCAAATGTTGTATGATATAACTGTTGAGGGACATTCTTTGAAAGCAATGTTGGACACGGGTAGCTCCCTGTCTCTCCTAAAGCCATGCTTTGTGGCAAAGGTTAACTATGCAACCACCACATCTGTCCAGTGTGTGCATGGGGATATAAGGCAGTACCCCAGAGCCGAGGTAGTTGTGTGTGCACAAGAACAGTCATTTCTGATGAATGTTGTAATAGTTGATGACTTACCTGCTGATATGATTTTAGGAAGAGACTTACCTATACTCTATGAACTGTTGCAAGCCACCATGAACTCTGAGACTGTTACCTCTGCCACAGTACATAAATCATGTCCTGCTGTCACCCGGGCTCAAGCTAGAGCAGGTCTGCAGCCACTGCCAGACTTGCACAGTAGTCTGCTGCAGGGCGGGACCAAGGGCCCAAGAAAATCACGTCGACAACGTCGGCTTGAAAAGTATCTGGGTACTCCAGTCCCTGAGGCCTCTGTTAAGGGCCTCAAAGTTGATGACTGGAGGATCCCAGAGAACATTGGGGAACTGCAAAGGAAAGATGAGTCGCTTAAGACACTGTGGGGAAAAGCTGCCAGTGGGAAAGGTTCAAACTTGTGTGATGAAAAGTATGTGATTGTGAATGATGTGTTGTACATGCAAGCCAATGATGTTACCCGTTTAATTGTTCCTAGATGTTGTAGACCCATTGTCCTGCACCTCGCACACACCATTCCATGGGCTGGTCATTTGGGACAGCAGAAAACATACACTCGCATCAGTTCACGGTTTCATTGGCCTTCACTTTACACTGACGTACAGACATACTGCAACACATGTGCAACATGTCAAAAGACCAGTGCTGTGTCCCAGCGGGGCCGAGCGCCCTTGTACCCTCTCCCTGTTATCTCTTCTCCCTTCAGGCGTATCGCAATGGATATTGTGGGGCCACTTGAGAAGAGTAGTGCGGGGCACCAATACATCCTGGTGATATGTGACTACGCGACCAGGTACCCTGAGGCCTTCCCACTCCGTTCCATTAACACCCCAAAGATCATCCAGGCCCTCGTACAGCTGTTCTCCAGGGTGGGAATCCCTGAAGAGATTCTGACAGACCAAGGGACAAACTTCACTTCGCGGCTAATGGGGCAACTTCATCGCCAGTTGGGCATCACCGCCATCAGAACCAGTGCATACCATCCACAAACAGACGGCTTGGTGGAGCGGTTCAACCAAACACTAAAGAACATGCTGCGGAAGTTTGTATCAGACACGGGACGCGACTGGGACAAATGGCTCCCATTTCTGCTGTTTGCATATCGTGAAGTTCCTCAAGCTTCAACTGGATTCTCCCCTTTTGAGCTCGTATATGGATGGCAAGTGCAAGGACCCCTGGATCTGTTACGGAAGAGCTGGGAGGATCCTGCTTGCAGAGAAAAGGAGAGGGGAATCGTCCAGTATGTTTTGGAGATGAGGGACCGGCTTGAACGCTATCAGGAACAGGCAAGAGAGAACCTGAAAGAGGCACAGAAAGCCCAGAAAACATGGTATGACCAGAATGCAAGACAAAGACAGCTGCAGTCTGGGCAGAAGGTACTTCTACTACTTCCAACATCCACCAACAAACTGCTGGCCAAATGGCAGGGGCCATACACTGTGGTGAGGAAGATGGGTCCGGTGACTTACGAGATCCACCATCCAGATAAGGGGAAAGCTAAGCAGACGTATCACATTAACCTGCTCAAAGAATGGAAAGAGCCACCTGTGAGTAAAGGGATGACGATGATGGTGAGGAAAGTGACTGAGGTGATGGATGAGGAACCAGAGCCAGAGGCCAGGGCACAAAGAGAACCAGCTGAGGTAAACTTGGAGCACCTGCAGGATCCCAACAGATCTCAGCTACAAAGCCTCCTGGAACAGTTCCCCGTTTTGTTCTGCCAGCGGCCGGGGAGGACAGAGTTAATCCATCACAAAATCCACCTAAATGACACAACACCATCAAGACAACGACCTTACAGAGTGCCAGAAAGGTTAGTTGAACCCCTGAAACAAGAAGTGGAAATGATGTTGGAAATGGGAGTGATTGAGGCATCCAGAAGCGAGTGGAGCAGCCCCGTAGTCATTGTCCCGAAGAAAGATGGAACGCTACGTATCTGCATAGACTTCCGCAAGTTGAACGCCCAGTCCCGTTTCGATGCTTACCCCATGCCACGAATAGACGACCTGCTGGAGAGAATTGGACAGGCCCGATATATTACCACCCTGGATCTGTGCAAGGGGTATTGGCAGGTGCCCCTTGACAATGACTCCAAACAGTATACAGCATTCAGGACACCATCGGGACTATACCATTTTACAGTTCTTCCCTTTGGCTTGCATGGGGCACCTGCCACATTTCAACGACTCATGGACCAAGTTCTTCGGGGGTGTGAGGGGTGGGCAGCCGCCTACTTGGATGATGTTGTAATCTTCAGTAACTCCTGGGAGGAGCATCTGAAACATATGGAAGAGACCCTGAAACGTATCCAAGAGGCAGGACTCACCCTCAATGTCAAGAAATGTGAGTGGGCAAGGCAGGAGACCAGTTACCTTGGATATCACCTGGGCAACGGCAAGCTGAGACCCCAAGTGGACAAAGTGGAAGCCATCCGACGGAGCCCAAGGCCTAGGTCGAAGAAGGAGATGAGATCCTTTCTAGGCCTGGTGGGTTGGTACAGGAGGTTCATCCCTGACTTTGCAAGAATCGCTACACCGCTTACAGACTTGCTGACGAAAGCAGCAAAGAGTCCGATGAAGTGGACTGAGGACTGTGAGGCAGCTTTCAGAACTCTTAAGGAGAAGATCTGCTCCAGCCCAGTCCTACAAAGCCCTGACTTCAACCAAAGATTCCTGGTCCAGGTAGATGCCTCAGCCACAGGAGTTGGGGCTGTCCTGGCCCAGGGGGAGGTGGGAGCAGAAAAACCAGTGGTCTACATTAGCAGGAAGCTGTTGCCCAGGGAGACCAGGTACTCGACAGTGGAGAAAGAGTGTCTCGCTATCAAGTGGTCCCTCGAAAGTCTAAGGTATTATCTCCTAGGAAGGGAGTTTGATCTGGAGACGGACCACCGGGCACTAACATGGATTCAGACAATGAAGGACCACAACTCCAGAGTTATGAGGTGGTACCTAAGCCTCCAACCCTACAAATTCAAGGTGCGGCATAGACCAGGACAACAAAACGTGATTGCCGACTACCTGTCGCGGTACCCGGACAGTACGCGGCCAAGAGAAGGGGGAGGTGATGTGAGGAAGTAGATATCCCGCTGGGTACAACACACACACACACACACACACACACACACACACACACACACACTCACCATGCTGATTTCCCCTCCCCGCTATTTGGTTGCCAGGCGAGCGGGTGCACACGCCGTCTTGACAGCCCATGGACAGTTTGACACAATACATTACCCTGTTCCAGATTCATCCCGATCATACATACTACATGCATTGTCTTGTCTATGTCATGTATTTTGTGTTTGTTTAGCGTGGTCAGTCTTGCTGGTGGCGCTGGGGGAAAACCGAGCGATTGAGTGTCAACCGCTTATGACATCATCGTTGGTGCCGCGCCGGCGCACTGTGCTCAAAATTGGGCGAAACCACTGTTTAAAGTGTTAAAGACTGACGAATATAAAAGATAAGCAGTCATGTGTATTATTGGTTTTATTTGGTGTTTATGCTGAAATTAGGTTTGTTTATAAAATGTCTATTGTGTATATGTACAGAAGTTATTCAAAAATGTAGTGTGTTTAAAAGAAAATGTCACGTCTAAAGAAGGGGCGGAGTCTGGCCTATAAAAAGGGAGGCCAGACTCACATTTATCACTTGTTAACCAAGTCAAATGCGAGCGTGCAACAGTAGTGCCCTGAGCAAACACCCAGCAAAGCGAGTATATTGAAGATACCCTTTGTATATATATTTTCCATCTTTATTTTCCAGTTTGTTGTTTCTTTACTACTTTGTATTTATTGTTTTGGGAGTCTTTTGGTGATTGCACTGTATATATTTCTTCACGCCAGCAATCGTGAACTTTTGTATATACCTGCGGTGCTATAAATAAACTACACCTTGCACGAAAGTGCTTCTGTGGGTAGAGCCATCATTTTACATCTCTTACGGACACTTTCCACGTCCCAAGCGAGTTGGTGGTTCTCGCGGTATCACAATAGTGTTATAAGAGTTTCTCTGCGTATTGACACCACCGACCAGAGGGCGCTGTTTACACTAGCTAGTGTTAATCCCCTAAAGTTCAACACCACAACTTTAACACTTTACTCTAAAAGTCCTTACCACTAGGATTTCAACACTGGAGATTTTGCTGTGCAGGTATTCATATCTGGATCTGACACACAACTTAGAAGATATCACCTTTTGTTTGAACCCACCCATTTTTCATGCGAGCAAAAGTATCGGAACAGATAGACTTGAACTAGATTAAAGTGAATAAGACTTAATATTTAGTTGCAAATCCTCTGCATCAAGTCTGTGACCCATTGACATCACCAAACTTTTGCATTCTTTTTTTGTGATGCTTTTCCAGGCTTTCACTACAGCCTCTTTCAGTTTTGGGGGTTACTCCCTTCAGTCTCTTCTTTAGCAGGAAAAAGCATACTCTACAGGGTTTAAGTGTGGAGATTGACTTGGCCAGTCTAAAACCTTCCACTTCCACTTCTTTGGTGAACTCCTTTGTTGTTTTGGCGCTATGTTTTGGGTCATTATCTTGCTGCATGATGAAGGATCTCCCAATCAGTTTGGTTGCATCTTTCTGTAAATTGTCAGACAAAATATTTCTGAAGACTTCTGAGTTAATTTTGCTGCTGCTGTCATGTGTTACATCATTAATGAAGATTATTGAGCCTGTCCCAGAAGAAGCGATGAAAGCCCAAGCCATTACATTACCTGTGTAATGTGTACTATAATGTACACCTGTGTACACTGTGTTTCAGATGAGCTTATATGTTTGGGATCATGAGCAGATCCTTTCTTTAGATCCGAACTTTAGCCTTTCCATTACTTTGGTCCATAAAATCAGTCCATAAAACCTTGTCCCAGAATTTTTGAGGCTCGTCTCCTATTCTTCTCACTAATGAGTGGTTTGCCTCTGTACTTTTGTTCATGAAATCTTCTGCGAACAGTAGAGTGTGAGACGTTCACTCCTGCCCACTGGAGGTTGTTGCTGATGTTTTAGGGTCTTTCTTTACAGCTGTCACAATGTTTCTGTTGTCAACTGCTGATGTTTTCCTTGATCTACCCGTTCAAAGTGTGTTACTTAGTACACCAGTGGTTTCTTTCTACCTCAGGAGATTCCAAATGGTTGCACTTGCTATTTCCAGCATTTGTGCAATGGTTTGATTGATTTTTCATCTTCTCTCAGCTTCACAATTGCTCGTTTTTCACCCATAGACACCTCTCTGGTTTTCATGTTGGTTACACGTCTAACTAACTATAAATGCAGTCTGCATGGATCTGAAACGGAGTGCAGACATTCTGTGCTATTTATTGTTTGAATAACCAATTAATAGGACACACCAGGGCAACAAAACACACCTGTCAGTCACATGTTCCAATACTTTTGGTCACATGAAAAATGGGTGGGT
Source organism: Acrossocheilus fasciatus (assembly GCA_036784905.1). Taxonomy (NCBI): domain Eukaryota; kingdom Metazoa; phylum Chordata; class Actinopteri; order Cypriniformes; family Cyprinidae; genus Acrossocheilus; species Acrossocheilus fasciatus. The sequence continues at coordinate 2,030,147 of CM071941.1, forward strand.
TAAAAAAAAAGGTGATATCTTGATAAGTTGTGTATCAGATCCAGATCCAGATGTAAATAAAAGCTGAAATGTTAATCTCTCATCTCATATTCATCTTTTGATGTCAAACCCGAATATTTTCAGTCTACAGCAAAAATGAAGGAATTGGCCTCACTGTTCCAATACTTTTGGAGGGCACTGTGTGTGTGTGTGTGTGTGTGTGTATGTATGTATATATATATATATATATATATATATATATATATATATATATATATATATATATATGGGTACAATGGGGTAAAAGGCGCCTTTGATATTATTTTCATCTAAACTACTAGATGGCACAAAAACGTGGCGTAGCACTTTCCAAAATATTCTCTTTTCAAGATGCACGTGTGTATTTGTCTGGTCTTTGACGCGATCGCGTGCAACAGCGCAAAGTTGATTCTGTGCTTACTTGATCTAATATTTTATGTTTTTTAAAATGTTGCAGATTTAAGTAGAAAATGAGAATCGCTAAAATTAATGCATATATTTTGAGACAAATGTCTTCTTTATGATTTTCAGCTTTGTTTAAGATAATTAAAGCAACAGTTTTTAAATAATGAAAGAATATTTTTTATCAAAATAAATAGCAGACCTCTCCTACGCTCCGGAGAATTTTCTTAGTATAAACAGAATAAAATCACGAATTTAAACAACCACAAACAATAACCGGAATCCGGAGCTCTTCACTCCATAACAGCAAACGCCAAAATGAGCTCCCATGTTTTGGTAGTGCCGCCCTTATAAAGTCACCCGCTTCAAAATCCACCAGTCATGTTCCTTGATGAGAGCCAATCCCTGCACACATACACACTCACGTACACAAAGCAAAACTATGCCAAGGATCATAACATATACATATACACACATATTTATATGTGTGTGTGTTTATTTGTTTATTCTGTTGTTAGGTGGAGTGAATGTAAATGATGGAGATATTGGTGACGTTCTTCCTCACTGGATCTCTGATACAAGGTCTACAGATTTATATATTATTCCTCTTTTTAACAAGCTGAATTATTATGAAAGCACTTTTGTGTGACCTTTGCTAAATTGAAGAGCAATAAGTGCTGCAGAGGTTTGTTTTGCATATTAACTTTGTATGATTACTTCCTTCTGTTCGTTTTAGGTGTTTTTTGTGGCTTCAGTATCAATCTGCCGCAGACAGTAGAAGCTGTAAAAGGATCCTGCGTTTTCATACCCTGCACATTTGATATTGAACAACAATATGAACGTTTCCTCACTGACAGAACAAAGAGAATGTGGTTTAAAGAAGGAAGCCCTGTAACACCAGTGTTTGACTCCAGCCGCCCCGACACTGGACTGTTAAAAGGAGAAATATTCGGCACTGCTACACAGAAAACCTGCAGCACACGCTTCAATAATGTCAATCAGAGTCATAATGGGTCATATTACTTCAGACTTGAAGCCAACGATAAACTGAAATATAACTACAAACAACCTGAACACACCCAAGTTCAAATTGGTGTCTTAGGTGAGTGTCATATTGTTCATGCTATTATAGTGTGAAACAAATTTAAAAAAAGAAATCTTCTACTGTAGTAGAAGATTTTTTTAAGTACACTTTTATTACTGGATATGATAATATACATTATTTTGTAATATTTGACTGCATCTCTATGTGTGTTTCAGGGTCTCCACCCAAACCCACAGTGAGAGTCTTTAAGGATCAGCAGGTGATGAAGACGGAGGAGGTGATGGAGGGAAGTTCAGTGAGTCTGCGCTGCTCTACTAAGATCTTCTGTCCGTCTCGTCCACCATCTCTCACATGGAGCTCGTCTCTCAATGAGAGCATCACAGGACGGCAGCATCAGAGCCAAACTGAGCTCATCTCTGATCTGAACTTCACTGTTTCTCACCGTCATCACGGAGTCACTTTCACCTGCTCTGCAACACACCAGCTACAGAAGAAGATCACCACAACCCGGCGGTCCCGTGTGCTACAAGTTCAGTGTAAGACAGGAATTATATCAATCTGTGCTGAAAGATCAACTATAATATAGTGTTGTAAATCATAACAGAATTGCATGAATGATTTTCTCCTCCATCAGATGCTCCTAAAAACACATCTGCACATGTAAATTCAGCTGGTTTAGTTCTGGAGGGCCGTTCAGTGACTTTACTAAACGTGATTGACACAACGTGAGGTCTTATTTATTTTTTAATGTGCTATAATTTCCGACTCAAGGTCATTGCACACTGAGTCCGAAATTTTCACACATTAAAAAATAAATACGTTGTGTCAATCACGTTTACACACTGCCTCTTTTGTCCGTCATAAAAAAATTCGGATCAGGTTCGATTTTCTGCGTTTCCGCATCTGTAGCATGCATTTTGATAGGAAAGGATGAGGAATACGAAAAAAGGGAAGAACGTATGCGAAAATTTCGGACTCAGTGTGCAATGGCCTTAATGGTTGCAGGCTTTCCTTCTAGTGGCTTTGATACAATGCTTCTCTCTAGTTATTTTTTCTAGCTGACTATCGAGTTTATGTACAATGAATGTCTTTCCTGAGGTAAAGGTGACTTTACGTGACATTGTGTGACAATTATTGGATGGCAGGCACGCTACTAATAATGAATGGAATTAAAGACGTGAAATATTTCCAGGCATTTATACTGTCCTTCCAAGCAAGATGTCGAATGGTACAGTTTCTTTTATCATAATCTCAGATCATATGTAATATTTTACTGCATAATTACAAGCTGTACATAAATATTTTTTTATTAGTTCAGTTGCTGTCCGCAGAGTGTTAACACTGAGCTTCGCGATTGATATCGCTTATCCTGCCCAAAAAGACCATAAACATTACAGTTGCCTGCATCTGAGACTTGTAAAATGGAGAGGTTTAAACCTGCAGCCTTTCAAATCTTGAACCGTAAACCACACATTCTACATCACACTGACCTGCGAGGCAACTGTTCCAATACTTATCCTCACATCAGATGAAACTCTAAAAGTGCTGAACTTCTTAGCTGGTAAAACATATATGTGTTGAATCACCCAATAATAAAATGTGACATTCTGTAGTTTTGTCTCGTATTCATCTTTTAATCATATTTGTAAATGTCTTGACTCCACAGCCAACAGAGCAATTTTGTCTTCACTGTTCCAATACTTTTGGAGGGCAGTGTATAATTATATAATTAAAACAGCAATAAGTGTGCAGCATACATGTGAACTCCTTCAGTATTATTTGAAAAGCATGCTTTTTTCACTAAATGTTTCCCATACTTCCATTAGTGTTATTTTAGTCTTAAAGGTCCCATGGCATGAAAATTGCACTTTATGAGGTTTTTTAACATTATTATGAGTTCCCCTAGCCTGACTATGGTCCCCCAGTGGCTAGAAATGGTGATAGGTGTAAACCGAGCCCTGGGTATCCTGCTTCATCTTTGAGAAAATGAAAGCTCTGATGGCCCAATCTGGAATCTTCCCTTTATGTCGTCATACGGGGAAAGCTTACCTCCCCTTTCTCTGCTTTGCCCGCCCATGAGAAAATGAGCTACTACCGTAGGAGCCGTGTTGCCAACTTAGCAATTTTGTTGCTAAATTTAGCAACTTTTCAGACTACCCTAGCAACTTTTTCTTCCAAAAGCACCTAGCAACAAATTTAGCAATTTTTAAAATGTATTTGGCAACTTTAAGCAAATTTTGATAAGTGACTCAGACAATAAAAAGACACATTTTCCATCCAAATTACACAAAAAGAAAACCAAAGATGCCTAGCAGTACACACATCACGTGAATTAAGTTAACTGCTATTTGCAATTCTTCAATTTAATAATAATAATAACTGAATAATTGTTCATTTATGATACATTTGGTAGTAGCTTGTACTTGCGATTGTTGATCAGGTAGTACGCTGTAAGAAAAATGAAAAAGATAGGCTACCAGTAATTTTCCAGGACATTATCCATTATCCATTGTAACCCTGTAACCCGTAAACACAATGTGTAATTTAAAATGCAGGTAAAAAAATCAATACGGAAAATTCTTAATATTATATTATGCATATTATTTTACAAACAAATCTAAATGAACATATATAAAATGTTTTTGCTGAGATTTCATGTTGTGACACAAATTTTCCCCTGTGATTACGCAATGACAACGTCATTTAGCAACTTTTAGCAACAAATTGACCTTCCTTTAGCAACTTTCTCTGAAAATTAGTTGGCAACACTGCATACGAGGCGAGCACAATATTTTTTTTTTCGAGAGAGAGACATCATGGCTTGCAAACCAGCGAAGCAGGGCAGTTGCTCAGTGTTTGGATGTACAAATGAACACCGAAGTATATGTACAGTGTTTCCCACAGACTTGGACTCTATTTGTGGTGGCTTATATGCAAATTCATTCTCTGTCAGCGGGAAACGCGCATAAAGAGCGCGGAGATAGCGGTTTCAGCGGTAACGCTGCACACAAAGCAGAGCTCCGCTCACAAATGTTGCTTTATCAGACATTGCACGCAAAATGAAATGAAAATGACATCCCAAATTTTCTGAAAACAGTCGGTTTCCTTCAGAAATACAGTGATATATAAAAACACCCGCACTGTTTCGATTTTGAAAAGCTGGTTAAGGCCACACACCCACCCTCCACCTTGCCCCGCCTCTCTCCTCCTCATTAGCATTTAAAGCTACAGACACAGAATGGCACGTCCTAAGGAAAGCTCATTGTGGGACTGGCTCGTAGTGGCTGAAATTCTGCACTAAGGCTGAATTTCGGGAAAGAGACTTCAGATACAGTACTAGGGACCACTTAGGCCTATATAAAAGCATCCAAAAAGCAGCATGTCATGGGACCTTTAATGACTTTACGGTTATTTTTAAAAATGTGCAAAATAATAATACAAAATATTGTGATAGTCTAAATAATTTTGTTTTCCATTAGATGCTCCTAAAAACACATCAGTGATGATAAACCCAGCTGGTTTAGTTCTGGAGGGTCGTTCAGTGACTCTGAGCTGCAGCAGTGATGCAAACCCAGCAGTGAACTACACCTGGTACAGAGACACTGAAGAACTCCTGAAACCAGTTCAGACCGGACCAAACCTGACCATCAACAACACTGACTCGACACACAGCGGACGATACTACTGTAGAGCTGAGAACAAACACGGCACTCAGAACACATCAGTGCTGCTGGACGTCCAGTGTGAGTAGAAAAATCGTAACTATATATTTACCATACTTCCATTAGTGTTATTTTATAGTTACTGTCTTTACTAGTAGTTTAAAAATCTGAAAAGGATAACTTCAGACAAAATACAGGAAATGAAGGGAACACCAGACCTCAAAGGAATAATATAGGACAGATTAAACAGAGGTCAATTTAAGAAAGGTAACATTCTGAGATGTTTTGAGCAGCGATTTAAATTCAGACAGGTTATTGACTAGACATTCGTAAATTAAAGAATGCTGACTTAGTGAGAGTTAATGTGGGACTGAAAAGAAAGAGAGGAGTCAAACATTTTTGACGATACTAGATGGTGTGATGAGAGAGCCAGTGATATCGCAGGTAAAGTCAGCAGGAACTTTGGTTGTGAGTGAAGGGGTTCCAATAATGATGATCTCAGTTTTATCCATATTAAGTTTCAGAAAGTTAGAGTTGAGCCATGCTTTTATTTCCTGCATGCAGATAGAAATTTGGTCAATTTGGGTGGATAGAGAAGACATGCAAGATGTGTAAATTTGAATGGCATTGGCATAAAAATAATAGCTAAAGCCATGATGCTGCAGAATCTGACAATCAAATGGTAAAATATAAATGATGAACAGTAAAGGCCCAAGAACGGAACCCTGGGGGACGCCTTGTTTCAGGAGGGCAGTAGGAGATCTGAAATCCTGAACGGAGATGTAGAACTGTCTTTCAAAGAGGTATATGAAGAGAACCAGGAAAGAGCAGTACCAGAAATACCCACAGCCGAGAAATAAGCATATCATAAGAAATGGTATCTAAGGCAGAGCTGAGGTCAATTAGCAGTAAAGAGAGTGAGCCAGTGTTGCAACAAAGTAATAAATCATTAACTACCTTTACAAGGGCAGTTTTGGTACTATGTGGAGCAGTGGTTTTCAATTTTTTTTTCAGAGCGACCTGATTTCTTTCTTTTTAAATTGACGCGACCCATATCTTACGCTGTAAGAAAAATGAAAAAGATAGGCTACCAGTAATTTTCCAGGACATTATCCATTATCCATTGTAACCCTGTAACCCGTAAACACAATGTGTAATTTAAAATGCAGATAAAAAACCAATACGGAAAATTCTTTCATATTAACACAGTAGATTGTGCCCTATTTTTACAGACTTTTCTTGGAGTGTAGCATACTAACTACTAATACACTGCTTAAAGCATAATTGTTGAGAATGTGTTGTATTACTAGTTTACTAGCTATAAAAATAATTAATTAATTAATTTGTTATCTTTCAAAAATGTGTAAGTGTTCAAAAATTCGATGTATTTTAAAATACAGTTATTTATATTTTAATATTATATTATGCATATTATTTTACAAACAAATCTAAATGAACATATATTAAATATGTTTTTGCTGAGATTTTTATGTTGTGACAAATTTGCGCCGTGATTACGCAATGACAACGTCATTTAGCAACTTTTAGCAACAAATTGACCTTCCTTTAGCAACTTTCTCTGAAAATTAGTTGGCAACACTGCATACGAGGCGAGCACAATATTTTTTTTCTTTTTTCGAGAGACATCATGGCTTGCAAACGAGCGAAGCATGGCAGTTGCTCAGTGTTTGGATGTACAAATGAACAACGAAGTATATGTACAGTGTTTCCCACAGACTTGGACTCTATTTGTGGTGGCTTATATGCAAATTCATTCTCTGTCAGCGGGAAACGCGCTTAAAGATCGCGGAGATAGCGGTTTCAGCGGTAACGCTGCACACAAAGCAGAGCTCCGCTCACAAATGTTGCTTTATCAGACATTGCACGCAAAATGAAATGAAAATGACATCCCAAATTTTCTGAAAACAGTCGGTTTCCTTCAGAAATACAGTGATATAAAAACACCCGCACTGTTTCGATTTTGAAAAGCTGGTTAAGGCCACACACCCACCCTCCACCTTGCCCCGCCTCTCTCCTCCTCATTAGCATTTAAAGCTACAGACACAGAATGGCACGTCCTAAGGAAAGCTCATTGTGGGACTGGCTCGTAGTGGCTAAAATCTGCACTAAGGCTGAATTTCGGGAAAGAGACTTCAGATACAGTACTAGGGACCAATTAGGCCTATATAAAAGCATCCAAAAAGCAGCATGTCATGGGACATTTAACGACTTTACGGTTATTTTTAAAAATGTGCAAAATAATAATACAAAATATTGTGATAGCCTAAATAATTTTGTTTTCCATTAGATGCCCCTAAAAGCACATCTGCACATGTATATCCAGCTGGTTTAGTGCTGAAGGGTCGTTCAGTGACTCTGAGCTGCAGCAGTGATGCAAACCCAGCAGTGAACTCCACCTGGTACAGAGACACTGAAGAACTCCTGAAACCAGTTCAGACCGGACCAAACCTGACCATCAACAACACTGACCCGACACACAGCGGACGATACTACTGTAGAGCTGAGAACAAACACGGCACTCAGAACACATCAGTGCTGCTGGACGTCCAGTGTGAGTAGAAAAATCGTAACTATATATTTACCATACTTCCATTAGTGTTATTTTATAGTTGCTGTCTTTACTAGTAGTTTAAAAATCTGAAAAGGTTAGACAAAGTGTGTATGTTTGGTAATCTTCTAGACGTCTAGTGTGAGAATTTGTTAATCTGCTGAGAGTCCAGTTTGAATACTTGGTAATCTGTTGTATGTCTAGTGCGAGTACTTCGTAATCTTTGTAACTGCCTTTTTAAAAATTATTTTGTACTGTTCTCGGAGGTTCCCTTATAATGTTATCAAGATTTTTTTCATAATTCATAAAAAATCATAATTTAGAAGTAATAGGCTATTTTCTGTCCTGTTTTTGACCCCCCTCATCAGAACGCTCTGTTTGAGCAGGCATTGCGGACTGTAGACTCGGAAGTAAACGCCCACTGCTATGACTGGCTAACAGTTTTGTATGTTTAACAGCCTACATCCTTCACAGATGGATGCTGCAGTGATTTAGGTTTAAAATGCATAAATAATCATATCAAACTATTTGTAATAACAAAGCAATAGTGACCAAACGAATCCACGGTAAAATAAAGTGAACAAAGGACGAAGTTCTTACTGATGCGGTCTTGATCTTCAAAAAGTCCATCCACTCTTTCTCAATGTTGAGATCAGAAGGAAGGCAATGCAAAGACTTGGCACCGGACAGTGTCTTCTTGTCTCCAGAACCATCTTTATCGTTTGGTTTCTGGATAGACCTGTCTGCCGCCCTTGTTAATACTATGTGTGCGAATCGGTGGGCAGTGCTAAACAGGCAGTGCTCTAGAAGCAGCCGTTGATCTTCTTCTGCGGAGGCGGTGTTTAGCCACATAAGGTGGCACATTCCACAACCTGTTGTTTTGGCAGACTGGCTTCAATATAAGCTGATTTTAGACTAACAAGAACATTTTGAGTTCTGAAACTTACAGAATGTTTTTATAGTACCATGACCTCTTATGTGTCAAAAGATCAATGGAATTTTGATTTCTCATTTCATGACCCCTTTAAACCTTTACACACAGCTAGTGTGAAGTAAACAGGTTATGGGTAAAACACAGACATGTTTTGTTTGGCTTACAGTAGATGTTTGCACATGTGCATTAACACATTGCCTACATCTGAAACTTGTACAACAGAGGTTTAAACCTGCAGCCTTTCAAATTTTGAACTGTTAAACCACACATTCTACATCACACTTCTTTTTTTTCTTCAGATGCCCCAAAAAACACATCATTGTCAGCAATTCCCTCCAGCTCAGTGATGGAGGGCAAACCAGTGACTCTGAACTGCAGGACTGATGGAAACCCAGCAGAGATCAACTACACCTGGTACAGAGAGACTGGATCTCAATTTGAGCTCCTCCAGACTGGATATAATAACACCTACATCGTGACAAACCCTACACACGGCACATGGTATGGCTGTAATGCTCAAAACCAGCATGGCCAACGCAACGCTACAATTCAACTTGATGTTCAGTGTGAGTACAAAGACAAACCTCAAATTAATTCAATCCGATAACCTTAATCTGATCCCAGATCACATAAATACTGTGAACAATACAATAACTGCAGTAACTGCAGCAAATATATAATGCTCTAGACTGCATTGCATTTGAATGTAAAGTGCACTGTTTATGGTGAAAATAAATGCAAATAAACATGAAAAAGTTGCAAATTTACATTAAAAGCATGAAACAAAAATATATTCTTCCACACAGACTTTCATCACTGAAAACACTACTAAGGAGTTGCAAAAAAAAACACAAAAGCATGTTTAAATAACTTCAACTTGACATATAGCTTAAATCCAAGACAATTTTGTCATATAAATATGCATATGGTGTAATATCTTATATGGTGTGTGCATCACAGAGTATGCTGACGATCGTAAATAGGTTGACGGTATACAGTCAGTTGCACATAGACTGCATGCTACAAAAAGCCGTTAAATGAGTGCAGAACTGTGACCTTTACAAAAAATGCATATGAAAAGACAAAGGGAGAAGTGATTGTGTTACCAAGCAACATGTTGAAGTCACACTACAGCATTTTGAAATGCAAGGTTTCAATATAAAACTTTTGTGAAACTGCACTTAAACCAGTGAAATTACAAGAATTCTGTCAGCAGCACTTCTATAATGGAAATGCAGTGATCAAACACTGGGGTACGAGTCAAAATGATTTTCTGTGGCAACCACACATTAAATGTTGCACATTAAACAATGTTTACCCCCCCCCTCCTCTTTTCTACTTCAGCACTCTATTAGCTCTCAGCTTTTTTTTTTTTTTTTTTGTCATGAATGTATTCATTTTTGTCAACAGTGAGATGTTCAGCAGTTTAAAAAAAAAAATCCCTATCTCTTTGGAGTGAGCAGGGCACTCGCTGATGGACAACTGCATAAAAAAATATACATTTTAAAAAGTTTTATATATATAATTTTTTATATATTATATATAGCATATTTTAAAAACTTTTTAAAATATAAAATGTATGTTTATTTGCAGCAGTTATGCTAACAACAATAAAAAGACTATTGACATTTAAACAGCGACATCTGCTGACGCACACCGTGCTGCGTCACGGGAACATCCCAGTTGAAGATTATGAGGAAATTACGCTCCCTTCACCAAGTGCATTTCAAACGACTACATAATGACACGCACATGCCCTGCTCACTCCAAAGTCCCCACTCCAAGGGGATAGGGATGATCCAAATGGATCATGCCCGTTCCAAATGGAACACAACAATTACTAAAATTTTAACTTAAATTAAAAATATAAAAATAAAAACTGATTCAAAATATTAATAAAAACTATGATAGTATCTCAGTGATACAAAATGAACACTATTCAGTATTACATTTTAAAATTAAATATTTTAAATGTACTAAATTATAATAATAATAATACGTTTTATTTATATACCGCCTTTCCAGAGCTCAAGGACACTTTACAATAAACATCCATTAGGTGAAGATAACATCAAATAATAATATAGAGGATAACTTCAGACAAAATACAGGAAATGAAGGGAACACCAGACCTCAAAGGAATAATATAGGACAGATTAAACAGAGGTCAATTTAAGAAAGGTAACATTCTGAGATGTTTTGAGCAGCGATTTAAATTCAGACAGGTTATTGACTAGACATTCGTAAATTAAAGAATGCTGACTTAGTGAGAGTTAATGTGGGACTGAAAAGAAAGAGAGGAGTCAAACATTTTTGACGATACTAGATGGTGTGATGAGAGAGCCAGTGATATCGCAGGTAAAGTCAGCAGGAACTTTGGTTGTGAGTGAAGGGGTTCCAATAATGATGATCTCAGTTTTATCCATATTAAGTTTCAGAAAGTTAGAGTTGAGCCATGCTTTTATTTCCTGCATGCAGATAGAAATTTGGTCAATTTGGGTGGATAGAGAAGACATGCAAGATGTGTAAATTTGAATGGCATTGGCATAAAAATAATAGCTAAAGCCATGATGCTGCAGAATCTGACAATCAAATGGTAAAATATAAATGATGAACAGTAAAGGCCCAAGAACGGAACCCTGGGGGACGCCTTGTTTCAGGAGGGCAGTAGGAGATCTGAAATCCTGAACGGAGATGTAGAACTGTCTTTCAAAGAGGTACATGAAGAGAACCAGGAAAGAGCAGTACCAGAAATACCCACAGCCGAGAAATAAGCATATCATAAGAAATGGTATCTAAGGCAGAGCTGAGGTCAATTAGCAGTAAAGAGAGTGAGCCAGTGTTGCAACAAAGTAATAAATCATTAACTACCTTTACAAGGGCAGTTTTGGTACTATGTAGAGCAGTGGTTTTCAAATTTTTTTCAGAGTGACCCTATTTCTTTCTTTTTAAATTGACGCGACCCATATACAGTATATATATTTAATATTAGAAAGTAAGAAAGAAAGAAAGAAAGAAAGAAGGAAAAACAACTGTGCTACAGACCGATCTGGGAAGGATGCTCGGTTCCAAAATCAAATCACTGTCGGTGCTTCTGAAATTAGTGAGGGTGCATGCACATCTATTCTGACATATCATATTTTGTCCAGTCCATAGTTATGATTATCACAATGTCATTGCGATTTCAAGAGAATATGCAGATTTCACTTCCGAAAGTTTGTTGCAAGTACACATTGGTCCTCTTAGCAGCATGAAAAACTAAACTTTTATTCAAATTCTGAATGGGGAATAGGCTATATACAGCAAAGAAAGCACGCAAAGTGCTCTTCCTTAATAAACTGTCACTCATTTCAGTTTATCGCGTGCTATAATCAATGAATCTGTCAACACAGCACAATTAATCTCTTATTTACATCACCTACACTTTGTTCTTTATAATCAGAGGATTTGCGTCGCAAGCTTCCAGAACTCTGGACTGAACAAGAGTGGATTCTGACTCACTAAAGCTCCTCTGATTGGCCACTGCGTTATAGAAATCAACAGATGTGTGTCTGATTTGCTACAATGTACAACGCTGCAAAAACAGAGTGCAAACACAAATACACATTTGATTCTGACCTGAGGTGGCTGCCGGTTACTTTCGTTTTGTTGTTTATGTTATTTATGTTATTTATGCTATTTAGTTGCTTCTTTCCTGAGTCTTGAACTTGGTTAGATAAGTTTTCCTTAAATCATCCTGGCGACCCATTTTTTAAGTCTCACGACCCAGAGTTTGAAAACGACTGATGTAGAGGACGGAAGCCAGACTGAAATGGGTCGAAGAGATTATTGCAACTTCATCACAAATGTGTAAATGCAAATATAATTAAATACATGAAATGTCCTGTTAGATTTGTTAGGGAACTTCCTGTTTACATGTTTTTACCCTGGAATTTTTTGTTTTATCATTGAAATGATGAACATGTTTTACACTGTAGAGACCATTGAGATCTTCTTTATCCTAACAATCATATTCTCTCTTTCAGTTGCACCCAATATCTCCAGCTCTTGTAGTCGAAACAGTGTAATCAGGTGTGTCTGTGAGGCTCATGGGAATCCCTGCCCTACACTAGAGTGGCGTCTATCTGGACATGTGCTCGCTAACTCTACAGAAACGTCCATCAGTGAGAAGACGCTAGGAAGCACAGGAGTGAAGAGCGTCCTGACCATCCGTCAGCCCCTCACAGACACGGTCGTCCTGCAGTGTTTCAGCTCAAACACTTACGGCAGAGCGAGTCAACAGTTTCAGGCCGACCCATCAACACAAGAGACAAGTGAGAAACACAAAACAACAGCTTTATCTGATCGACAAGAAAGATCACAGATGATGTCTTTACCCTTGTGAAAAAGAAGTGCTCTTCTTTAAAGGAACACTCCACTTTTTTTGGAAATAGGCTCATTCTCCAACTCCCCCAGAGTTAATAAGTTGAGTTTTACCGTTTTTGAATCCATTCAGCCGATCTCCGGGTCTGGCGATAGCACTTTTAGCATAGCTTAGCATAGATCATTGAATCCGATTAGACCAGTAGCATCGCGTTCAAAAATGACCAAAGAGTTTCGATATTTGTCCTATTTAAAACTTGACTCTTCTGTAGTTATATCGTGTACTAAGACCGGCGGAAAATGAAAAGTTGCGATTTTCTAGGCTGATATGATTAGGAACTACTCTCATTCCGGCGTAATAATCAAGGAACTTTGCTGCCGTAACATGGCCGCGGCAGGCGTAGTGATATTACGCAGCGCCTGAAAGTAGTTCCCAGCTAGGTAACTACTAGTTATAATATAGCTGGGGACTAATTTCAGGCGCAGCGTAACGAAAAGCTCCGGGTCCTGACACTCACTGATGTCTTCACAAACATTTTCAACATCTCGCTACGTCAGGGTGTTATCCCCACAAGCTTCAAAGCTACCACCATCATTCCAGTCCAGAAGAAGTCGTCTTCCTCGTGCTTCAATGACTACCATCCATTTGCACTTACTCCCATCCTCATTGAGTGCTTTGAACGGCTAGCCATGCACCACATCAAGTCTGTCCTCTCTCCTCCCTGGACCCCCTCCAGTTTGCATATCGGCCCAACCACTCAACCGATGAACCCATTGACACTGCCCTCCACTCTTCCCTCACACAGCGTTCAACACAATCATCCCTCAACAGCTCATTCACAAATTGGTCCAGCTGGGGCCCAACACCTTGCTGTGCAACTGGCTGTTGAACTTCCTGACTGGGAGACCTCAGGCAGTAAGGGTCGGCAGTAGCACATCCAGCACCATCACACTGAACACAGGGGTCCCCCAAGGATATGTACTGAGCCCCCTCCTCTTCACTTTGCTGACCCACGACTGCACACCGTCAAAAAACTCCAACTTCTTCATTAAATTTGTGGATGACACCACTGTGGTGGGTCTCATTATCAACAGAGATGAGACAAACTACAGGAGTGAAGTGAGTCGCCTGGCCAGGTGGTGCAGAGGCAATCTCTCTGAATGTGGAGAAGACGAAGGAGATTGTTGTTGACTTCAAGAGAGAACACACTCAGCATGCTCCTCTGACCATCAAAGGTGCGACTGTGGAGAGAGCGAGCAGCACCAAGTTCCTGGGTGTGCACTTCACAGAGGACCTCTCCTGGACTAAAAGCACTGCAACACTAGCCAAGAAAGCACAGCAGCATCTCTACTTCCTCCACAAACTGAGAAGAGCCAGAGCCCTGGCTCCTATCATGTGCATCTTCCTACCGAGAGCATCCTGACTAGCTGCATCACTGTGTGGTATGGTGCCTGAAACGCGTCCTGCCGCAAGACCGTCCAACGCATAGTGAGTGCAGCTGAGAATATTGTTGGTGTCACTCTCCCCTCCCTCCAGGACCTTCTTTAGTCTGCTGCCATCAGGGAGGAGTCTGTGGAGTCTCCAGGTCAGGACCAGCAGACTGAAGGACACATTCATCCATCAGGCTGTCAGGAAGCTCAACTCTCTCCCGGCTATCCCCCCTCCCCTCTTTTGCCCCATGCACTACCGAACTCTGACTCTGATAACTATCTGTATGCACCAAGGGTCTGAGAGTAACACAATTTCAATTCTCTGTATGTGCCGTGCATGTGGCAGAATTGACAATAAAGCAGACTTTGACTTTCCATAATTATTTTTGCCATTTTTAAAAGTATGCTGAAGTTTACTTCTTTTTCACAAGGGAACGGTTTCCTCTAGTCTAGACAGTAATGAGCTCAAATGTAGACTAAATGGAAACTTTTGTTCAGAGAAATGTGCTCATATTTGCCAAGAAACAAATTTCTCAATATGAACTCAAATATTTCTCACAAATCCGGGATCAAATGATCTGAGCTGTTCCTCACATTCATTTTACAGCTCTATACTGTAGGAAAGACCCATTTGGGTCTGTTTTTATTTTTCCTGAGAAACATCTGAGATGACTATAGATAAGAATAACAGTAAGATCTCCTGAACTATGAAACACCAACCTCTGAGCAATAAAACTCTGCTTTCCAGGTTTCCATCTTCTGTCTATTCTTTTTGGAGCTGCTGTCGGTGCGTCAGTGATGATGATCATGTGCATCATGATGCTCTGCTATGAACGGTGGGTACAAATGCCCTTTGAGGAATAAGAAAACAAGAAGAAAATAGGACACACACACACACACACACACACACACACCACAGATTTTTTCAGCAGGATCACATTGTTCTGATGAAACTTTACCTGGTTTTAACCTCATCACAAGGAGGATTTGTGATTCTGATTGAGATTTTGTATAAGCATAATTTTTTTATGATTTTTCAGAAGAAGGAAAGAAAAACCGTCAGAAACCAGACAAGACGACACATCTGGACTCACTCTGACTCAAACAGTGAGTAATTCATTCTCAAAGACACTACAGACAGTGGTTCAGCAGATCTTCTCCACTCATTTTGCCGTTTCTTCTCCATCAGGCCGTGGCTCTGGATAATGACGGCCAGTTTGTTTACGCCAATAATGGCATGCTGTCATCCACCGCCCCGAGTTCACCAGAATCTCTTCATTATTCCTCCATCGACTTCACAAACACTGAACCGCCGTCAGGAGAGATCACGGGCATCGCCTCGCTGACCAGTGAATACGCTACGATCCGACACCGTCCTGCAGGAGCCACAGACACAGAGAACAACACCTCAACATCTGAGACAGAGCCCAAAAAACAAGACATGACAGCAGAGATCACAGACACCTCATCACCGGCATCAGAAGACGTGATTTATGAAAACACGAGCCATCGCTACAGACAGAAGGAACCGCTGGTCAGTGCAGATGAGCCTGAAAAGCAAGACTGAACCAAAACCTTCAAATCTGTGAGCTCCACAGGGATTTTTAGAGGAATTTAAAAGATCATTCATCCAAAAATGACAATCACAAACCTTTCTTTCTTCTGTGGAACATAAAAGATGATATCTTAAATGTTTTTTTTTGTTTTTTTTATCAGTGTTTTAACAGGGTGGTTTGCCCAAAAAGACAATTTTCTATTAATTTATTAACCCTCAGGACATCCAAGATGTAGGTTTCTTCAGTAGAACTGTAAAGAAGATGATCCTTGATGATTCACAAAATGCAAATCAGCAGCTAGACACTTTTGAAAGTCAAAAAAGCAGATACATGCAAAGCAAAATTAATACTCGTGGCTCCTGGTGATATATTGAGGTCTTTTGAAACCAGTCCTGCATAATTTATTTTTATTATGTATTTTGTTATACACCAGTGACTATAGTTTCTTATTCAAAATGTTTATTCTTATTACTATTTTTACTTTTGATTACATTTTGTACAATTGTTTTAAGACATGTACATCAGCCTTATTAAAATGTTTCTGAAAAAGGAATATAATCTCTATAATCTCTAATACTCTTACTACTAATAATAATAATTTAAGTCCGTATAACTAATAAACTGATACAGAAATGAAGCAGGGATAAGGAACATGGCATAACATGTCTGGAAGAAAAACAGCTGTGGGATTAAATGACTTAAACCACCCATAAACCACCAATACCAATATGTGTGGGTTCCATTTGATTCCATAGGCGTAATGGTTTTTATACTGTACAAACTGTATTTTCTATCGCCCTACACCAACCCTACAACCTAAACCTACCCCTTACAGAAAACTTTGTCTATTTATGCAAGTATGAGCCAGTAACTCCTATTTAATCTGCGCTGAACTGGTTACTCATCAAATATAGAATTGATTTTAAAATTCTGCTATTTGTTTATAAAGCCCTCAATAATTTGGCCCCTATGTACCTGACAGACTTTCATGGTCCGTACACCCCTTCTAGAACATTGAGATCCAGTGACCTCTGTCTACTCATCATGCCTAGATCAGGTCCGAAACTCTGGAACAGGATTTTGGATTTTAGCTCCGCTTTTGATGTACTGGATCATAAATTATTGCTTGAAAAATTGAAATGTTACAAATTTACTTCTTATCTGAAGTTATCTGAATAATAGGAGGCAATGTGTATTTTATAATGGAAGTTATTCGGAAGTGAAAGAGTTGCAATGCGGTGTGCCTCAAGGAAGTTGTCTAGGTCCATTGTTATTTTCTGTTTTTACCAATGATCTTTCTGCAAGGGCAGTTATGTATGCAGATGATACAACATTATATACCAGCAACATCAATTGAAAAATTATCTGCTGATTTAGATGAGGAGTTACAATTAGTGGTAAATTGGGTACGGAATAATAAAACGGTTTTAAATTTGACAAAAACCAAAAGTATTGTGTTTGGATCAAATTATAAACTTATAAACCACAATTAAATTTGTCTGTAAAGAGTGTGCCTATTGAACAAGTAGAGGAAATTAGACTTCTTGGAGTTACTCTTGATAGTAGGCTGAAGTGGTCAAGACAGATAGAAAATATGGTAATAGTTATGGGAAGAGGTCTATCAGTTATTAAGAGATGTGCAAAATTTTTACCATAGGATTGCATCTCTCAAATTGTGCAAGCAATGGTTCTTACTTATTTAGACTACTGTCCAGTGGTATGGTCGAGTGCATCAAGTAAAGACTTTACAGTTAGTCCAGAATAGAGCTGCACGACTAATTTTGAACTGTAATAGATGAACTCTATTTATTCTCTCTCACTTTCAATAACCCTTGATCATTGGTTCAATTGATGTTTTGTTATTGTTGTGTTTTAAATATTGTTGAGTCTTTTGTATTCTATTCTGTACCGCACTTTGGTCATCTTCGGTTGTTTTCAATGTGCTTTACAAATAAATATTGTATTATATTGTAGATTTTCAAAAAAACACCATTTTATATGTTTTTTTAAAGGGGTCACCGGATGCCCATTTTCCACAAGTTGGTATGATTCTTTAGGGTCTTTATGAAAAGTCTATAACATAAATTGGCTAAAAATTCGCAATGGTAGTATAAAAAACACCTTTTTTACCCAGTCAAAATCAGCTCTGTTTTCAGCAAGCTGTTTTTTAGTCCATGTTACTTTAAATGCTAATGAGCTCTGCTCGCCCCGCCCCTCTCTTCTGTGGAGTGAGGAGCAGACTGTCAACTTCAGCCGCGAAACTGGCTGACTAGCACATTATTAGTAAAGGCAATTTGCAAAGATTCATAAAAAACCTTTATACTCACTTCTTCTGTAGCTGATGCTGGATCACGAACATAAACGCATTTAGGCAGATCAGGATAGGTGCATTCCCTTCAGAAACGAAACTAATGTTAATCCTCTGCGTCTTCAGACTGCTATGTTCATTATTACATCCAACAACAAAACACCTCAATCGCTTAATCGGAGACATCGTTTAGACGGTCTTGTCAATTAACTGTCGTGGGAGGGGCCTGTGCAGAACTACGTCATTCTGACAGGAATCTCAGAACAGCCTGATTTGAGAAAGGGGATTTTAAAACAGAGAAAATCCTACACGCATTAATGTTTACACCTTGTAAAGTGAATTTAGCATCCGATGAGCCCTTTATGCTTTTATGCTTCATAAACCACCTTCACATTGCTATACCCATGTCAAACCTATGTCATTATACAAATTTGTGTCCTTGTATAAATAAATGAGAATAAAAGAATAAATGAGGACAATGAAAAGAAATTGGAGATAAAATTCTCTGATTTTGAGGTGTGTGAATGACATTGTGCCGTCTGTATAGATAAGGAAAGAGTTTATGTTAGGTTTTGAGCATAATACATTTAAATCTTACAAATAAACATTTGACAGTCTTACAAGTAAATATACCTGCAAGCAGTAATTAAAGGCCCAAGCTCAAAGCATGGCTGGGAACATCAGACTTACTGCATCAATGAGCAATTAAGCACATATTTATGATTTTAGGCAAAATGGCTGAAAAATCAATACAGTCACTAGTAATGTAATTGAAAGATTTATAACTGATGACCAATAGGTGTTGCTGTGACCAAACTGATGTGACAACGATACATGCAAACTTTCGTGTCAATATGGCAAAGCATTGGATATTGCGGTATATAAAAATGGTTTTGTCTAACTACAGAAAATCCATAACTTTTTGCCGGCATGGTCTGAAGATGATTTGGGTCAAATTTGGTAAACATTGGACCAACGGTCTAGGAGAAGTTAAAAAGTAGGTTTTCAACGCAAATCAAAATGGCGGACAGTGGCTCATACTTATATGGCTCATATTAATGGTTTATCACTTTTTGACCAAAAGTTGGTGCCGTTACCAAATTGATGTGTCAGGTGACAATCACGCACACAAAGTTTACACTTAGTATACAGGCCTACGTATATGGCTGTAGAAGTGAGAAGCTTGTATTGTTGACTTCACAGCCACTCTCTTCTTCTTTCGGCTTCTGTCAGTATCCCGGGCAACAAAACATGCTGGCTCACTATTCAGTCCACCATGTCACACATTCCTTTTTTGAAGTACACTATAAAACAGAATTCAGAACATGAGAAGTATTACCGCAATACAATGTTGACATATAATATCTCAAATATGAAATGCAAAAGTCGAGAAGAAATAAAATGCATGTTTCCTGTACATAGTGTTCTTGGATTGCAGTTTTAATGTAATTCAACATGTATTCCTGAGCATCGAGAATGATCATCAACGTGAACACTGAGCACAATCTCACGAGACTGTGATTTGTTTCAAGCAAATATAAAGAAATGTGTTGAATATTCAGTAAGCTTCATAATGATTTGCATGGATGTCTCAGTCAGGCTATTGTCACTGAGTTCTGACTAAAGGAGAAGTGGTGAATCTCTAATACGAGCTAAACTGTAGTTTTCACACAGCTCTCCCTCCATTCGGTGTAGAAGCATCAGTTTGAGCTCTGAGAGGATTTCTGTCGTCTACAACTCTCTTCTCTGGTAAGTCATTTACACACAACACAGTAAAACTTATATTTACTCCTGTAGTTTAGAGATTTTTAAATACTAAGGTTTGAAACATGTTCAAGATAAGCATGTCCTGTTTTTCTTTTTCTATTTTTTGCCAGAGACGGGTAGTAACTGAACTGGATTCCATAATCAGATTCAAAAAATCAAGTACTCGTCATTAAGAGAATATTACATTTTATAATGCTCATCAGATTACAATGACTTTTTTATGGATTGCATGATTACATATTCACACAAGGGCAGTAAATTATTCATAATTTATTGTTTATCCCTAATTCTTTTTTTTTCTTCTAAAAATCCCATTGTGCGTCATACCACTTAGCTTTGACTATATTCACATTATAGAATGGCTGTGTAAATGTCATGTAAATAAATTTGCAAACCATGCATCTGAATTTGGGTGAAAAAAAAGCACTCCTCACAAACTATGTAAAACACTATGTTCATCATATCCAGTAATCTTCAGTAACTGTTGATTCTGGAAATCTGGACAAAAATTTTGAAACCTGAAATACTTTTGGGTGTGTAATGTCATTGCTGTTTTCATGTTTATTAATGTTTGTTCATGTGATGCAGGGATTCCCAAATGTTTTTGTCAACCAAACATGAAAGCATTTGACATTACATATTTACTTGAAATATCTCTGAACATTACACTCTTAAAAATAAAGGTGCTTCAAAAGGTTATTTTGAAAATGTATGGCACATCATGAATAAGAGAATCAGACAATAATGACTACAGGCGGATGAGCAGCTGAAGTCTTGTATCAAGTGAGACTGGACAAAAAGTTTGCATGCAAAACTTTGATAATTAGTATCCTCAATTCTCAAACAATTAAACATTGTAATGATGGTTGATGTGACACAGTGTTAAACATGCCTCTGTCCCAACTATTTTAGAGTGCGTTGCAGCCATCAAAATCTAAATTTGTTTATAATTACAAAATAAAATTATGTTGGCCAGTGAAAACATTGGAAATCTTTTCTTTGTACTTTTAACAATTAGGGTGAAGGTTAAAAAGAATGAACAAATCACAGATTCTTGATTTTTATTGCATGTTACAAAATGTCCCAACTTTTTTGGAATTGGGGTTGTACATGTATGTGTGTGTATTTACACACACACACACACACACACACACACACACACACACACACACACATATATATATATATATATGTATATATAAACATATAGTACACAAACAAATATTATAGAAACAAACTTTTATTCTGGTTGTGATTAATCACGATGAATTGAACCGAAAGCCCTATATACATACAGACATTATTTATTTATTTATTTTTCTGTATATTCTGCTTTAAGGTGGAGTGCATGTAAATGATGGAAACATTGGTGACGTTCCTCCTCACTGGATTTCTGATACAAGGTCTCATTCTTATAGATTATTCCTCTTTTAAACAACTGAATTTCTATTATGAAAGCACTTACATGTGACCTTTGTGAGACTGAAGAACAATAATTGCTGCAGAAGTTTGTTCTGAATATCGACTTTGTAAGAATACTTCCTTTTGTCTGTTTGTGTTCATTTTAGGTGTTTTTTGTGACTTCAGTATCAATCTGCCACAGAGAGTAGAAGCTCTACAAGGATCCTGTGTTTTCATACCCTGCACATTTGACATCGATCAACAATTTTACAGTTACCTCACTGACAGTGCAAAGAGAAAATGGTTTAAGGGTGTAACGCCAGTGTTTGACTCCAGCAGCCCCAACACTGGACTGTTAAAAGGAGAAATATTCGGCACTGCTACACAGAAAAACTGCAGCACACGCTTCGATAATGTCATTCAGAGTCATAATGGGTCATATTACTTCAGACTTGAAGCCAATGGTAATTTGCAATATAACTACAAAGAACCTAAACACACCCAAGTTCAAATTGCCGTCTTAGGTGAGTGTCATATTGTTCATAGTGTGACTTGACTCACATTTTGAAAAACAAAAAATCTACTACTGTACAATAGCAATGCACCTTACTGCATATAATCTACATTATCTTGCAATATTTGACTGCATCTCTATGTGTTTCAGAATCTCCACCCAAACCCACACTGAGAGTCTTTAAGGATCAGCAGGAGGTGATGGAGACGGAGGAGGTGATGGAGGGAAGTTCAGTGAGTCTGCGCTGCTCTACTAAGATCTTCTGTCCGTCTCGTCCACCATCTCTCACATGGAGCTCGTCTCTCAATGAGAACATCACAGGACGGCAGTATCAGAACCAAACTGAGCTCATCTCTGATCTGAACATCACTGTTTCTCACCGTCATCACGGAGTCACTTTCACCTGCTCTGCAACACACCAGCTACAGAAGCAGATCACAACACAAGAGTCCCGTGTGCTACGAGTTCAGTGTAAGACAGGAATTATATCAATCTCTGCTGAATGATCAACTATAATTAGTGCTGTAAATCATAAAGTAAACCCCTGAATGATTTTCTCTTTCATCAGATGCTCCTAAAAACACATCAGTGATGATAAACCCAGCTGGTTTAGTTCTGGAGGGTCGTTCAGTGACTCTGAGCTGCAGCAGTGATGCAAACCCAGCAGTGAACTACACCTGGTACAGAGACACTGAAGAACTCCTGAAACCAGTTCAGACCGGACCAAACCTGACCATCAACAACACTGACCCGACACACAGCGGACGATACTACTGTAGAGCTGAGAACAAACACGGCACTCAGAACACATCAGTGCTGCTGGACGTCCAGTGTGAGTATTAAGAGTCTTGATAATTTATTCACAATCATTAGTATATTAGACTTGAGGTTTTGGACTTTATAAATAAAACACGAAATACAATAATTATATGTAATATTACACACACACACACACACACACACACACACACACACACACACACACACACACACACACACACACAAACAAACAGTGCACTCCAAAAGTATTGGAACAGTGAAGACAAAATTGTTCTGTTGGCTGTGGAGTCAAGACATTTGCAAATATGATTAAAAGATGAATATGAGACAAAACTATAGAATGTCACATTTTATTATTAGACGTTTCAACACATATGTTTTACCAAATAAAAAGAACAGCACTTTTAGAGTTCATCCCACTCACTGATGTAAGCATAAGTATTGGGACAGTTGAACATAAGGCAGATATAAAAGATTAAAAGGTATTATTTAGTTGCAGATCCCTTGCACACAATCACAGCAGTGAGTCTGTGACCCATAGACATCACCAGACTCTCGGTCTCATCCTTTCAGATACTTTTCCCAGCCTTTAATGCAGCCATTTCCAATTGTTGCTTGTTTTGGGGAGTTTCTGCCGTTACTCTCCTCTTCTTCTGGTGAAATTCATGTTCAATCTGATTTAAATCTGGAGAGTGACTTGGGCGATCTAAGATTTTCCATTTCTTTGCCCTGATAAACTCCTTGACTGAACTGGCAGGTGTTTTGGGTCATTGTCCTGATGCAATATGAAGCACTTCTCAATGAATCTGGTGTCATTTTCTTGAATATTGGTAGGCAAGATGGTTTTGTACCCTACAAAATTCATTCTGCTACTGTCATCATACATTAAGTGATCAGTAAAGTTGAGAGGGCCTGTTCCAGAGACAGCCATGCATGCCCATGCCACGACACCACCTCCACCATGCTTTACAGATGAGGCTGTATGCTTGGGATCATTGCAGTTCCCTTTTTTCTCCATATTTTTGCTTTCCCATCACTTCGATAAAGGTTCATCTTTGTCTCATCGGTCCATAAACACAGTTCCAAAACTCTTCTGGCTCACCTTTGTGCTTTTTTGCAAACTCTAATCTTGCCTTTCTATGTTTGGAGCTGGTCAGAGGTTTGTATCTTGCTGTGTAGCGTCTGTAATTCTGTGTCAAAGTCTCCTGAGGACAGTACATTGTCAGAGCATCACCCCAGCTTTCTGGAACTTGTTGGTGATTTTACAGACACGTCTTTTAGGATTCATTTTCACAGCTTTTATGATTTGTCTGTCATCAACTACTGTTGTTTTCTCAGCCGATCAGATAGTTGTTGGTTGCTGGTGGTTTCCAAACTCTTGATTTCTCCATGCCCTTTGTTTTTGCTGAAGCTCTAACTGACCTCTTTTCTTTTAGCATCCAAATTGCTTGCTTTTCTCTCAAAGTCAGCTCCCTCGTCTTCATCCTCGTTTGTGTGTGTCATCATCGAGTGCAAGATTCAGAATACAGAAGTAATGGTTATAACTGATACGACACATTCCCTGCTTTTAATATCTGAACAATTAATGCAACAGGACACAGCTGATCACTTATAAAGACCTGTGAGGAAACTGTTCCAATACTTATCTCACATCAGATAGAGGGATGAAACTCTAAAAGTGCTGAACTTCTGAGCTGGTAAAACATCTATGTGTTGAATCACCCAATAATAAAATGTGACATTCTGTAATTTTGTCTCATATTCATCATTTAATCATGTCTGTAAATGTCTCGACTCCACAGCCAACAGAGCAATTTTGGAGGGCAATATATATATATATACATAATATACAGTGCCCTCCAAAATTGCTCTGTTGGCTATATAATTATATATATATATATAATTAAAACAGCAATAAGTGTGCAGCATACATGTGAACTCCTTCAGTATTATTTGAAAAGCATGCTTTTTTCACTAAATGTTTCCCATACTTCCATTAGTGTTATTTCATAGACTTTACGGTTATTTTTAAAAATGTGCAAAATAATAATACAAAATATCGTGATAGCCTAAATAATTTTGTTTTCCATTAGATGCCCCTAAAAACACATCAGTGATGATAAACCCAGCTGGTTTAGTTCTGGAGGGTCGTTCAGTGACTCTGAGCTGCAGCAGTGATGCAAACCCAGCAGTGAACTACACCTGGTACAGAGACACTGAAGAACTCCTGAAACCAGTTCAGACCGGACCAAACCTGACCATCAACAACACTGACCCGACACACAGCGGACGATACTACTGTAGAGCTGAGAACAAACACGGCACTCAGAACACATCAGTGCTGCTGGACGTCCAGTGTGAGTAGAAAAATCATAACTATATATTTACCATACTTCCATTAGTGTTATTTTATAGTTTAAAAATCTGAAAAAGTTAGACATAAAGTGTGTATGTTTGGTAATCTTCTAGACGTCTAGTGTGAGAACTTGTTAATCTGCTGAGAGTCCAGTGTGAATACTTGGTAATCTGTTGTACGTCTAGTGCGAGTACTTCGTAATCTTTGTAATCATGAACTGCCTTTTTTTTAAATTATTTTGTACTGTTCTCTGAGGTTGCCTTATAATGCTATCAAGAATTTTACATCAAAAAATCATAATTTAGAAGTAATAGGCTATTTTCTGTCCTGTTTTTGACGCCCCTCATCAGAACGCTCTGTTTGAGCAGGCGTGGCGGACTGTAGACTCGGAAGTAAACGCCCACTGCTATGACTGGCTAACAGTTGTGTATGTTTAACAGCCTACGTCCTTCACAGATGGATGCTGCAGTGATTTAAGCTTAAAATGCATAAATAATCATATCAAACTATTTGTAATAACAAAGCAATATTGATCAAATAATAAAAAGGCACTCACACTTGAGTGTTGCGATTTTAGGATCTTTTAGTTTAAAATTTTCTGAAAATCTTGCATCGAATTGTGCCTTGTTTGTAAACGAATCCGCGGGAAAATAAAGTGAACAAAGGACGAAGTTCTTACTGATGCGGTCTTGATCTTCAAAAAATTCATCCACTCTTTCCCAATGTTGAGATCAGAAGGAAGGCAATGCAAAGACTTTTTCCAAAACTTGGCCATCTTTATCGTTTGGTTTCTGGATAGACCTGTCTGCCGCCCTTGTTAATACTATGTGTGCGAATCGGTGGGCAGTGCTAAACAGGCAGTGCTCTAGAAGCAGCCGTTGATCTTCTTCTGCGGAGGCGGTGTTTCGCCACACTATTACATCATAAGGTGGCACATTCCACAACCTGTTGTTTTGGCAGACTGTCTTCAATATAAGCTGATTTTAGACTAACAAGAACATTTTGAGTTCTGAAACTTACAGAATGTTTTTATAGTACCATGACCTCTTATGTGTCAATGATTTCTCATTTCATGACCCCTTTAAACCTTTACACACAGATAGTGTGAAGTAAACAGGTTATGGGTAAAACACAGACATGTTTTGTTTGGCTTACAGTAGATGTTTGTACACATGCATTAACATGTTGCCTACATCTGAAACTTGTACAACAGAGGTTTAAACCTGAAGCCTTTCAAAGTTTCAGCTGTTAAACCACACATTCTACATCACACTTCTTTTTTTTCCTCAGATGCCCCAAAAAACACATCGTTGTCAGCGTTTCCCTCCAGCTCAGTGATGGAGGGCAAACCAGTGACTCTGAACTGCAGGACTGATGGAAACCCAGCAGAGATCAACTACACCTGGTACAGAGAGACCGGATCTCAGTTTGAGCTCCTCCAGACTGGATATAATAACACCTACATCGTGACAAACCCTACGCATGGTGCATGGTATGGCTGTAATGCTCAAAACCAGCATGGCCAACGCAACACTACAATTCAACTTGATGTTCAGTGTGAGTACAAAGACAAACCTCAAATTAATTCAATCCGATAACCTTAATCTGATCCCAGATCACATAAATACTGTGAACATAGTATAATAACTGCAATAATTGCAGCAAACACATAACAACTCTAGATGGCACTGCAATTGAATGCAAAGTGCATTGTTTATGGTGAAAAATAATGCAAATTGACATGAAAAAGTTGCAATTTTACTATAAAGGCATGCAAGAAACACATACTTTCAAACAGTCAAAATATGACTTTCAACACTGAGAAGACTACTAAAGAGTTGCAAAACCCAAACGTTTAAATGAGTTAAACTTTACATGTAACTAAAGATGATGACAATTTTATTATATAAACTACACTACAGCATGCGTAATATTTTAAATGGTGTGTGCATCACACATGATGACAATGGTAAACTGGTTAAAGGTGATTGAATATACAGTCAGCTGTGCATCAAAGCTGTGAAATGGGCATAGCACTGTGAAAAATGTCTTCATATA
Organism: Acrossocheilus fasciatus; assembly: GCA_036784905.1. Classification (NCBI taxonomy): domain Eukaryota; kingdom Metazoa; phylum Chordata; class Actinopteri; order Cypriniformes; family Cyprinidae; genus Acrossocheilus; species Acrossocheilus fasciatus. The sequence goes on from CM071941.1 coordinate 2,057,310, forward strand.
CAGAACATTCATATGAGTAGGACATTTGGCTCCCCTTAGTAAACACTCATGTTACAAAGCAACATGTTAAAATTACGCTACAGCATTTTGTAATCTGAATTAAATTTAAATATAAAAACCTTTATGAGACTGCATGAGTCAAAAGGATTTTCTACAGAAATCGAAAGCATTAGATGCTGCACATTAAAAAATTTTTGGCTAAAAAAACATTTTTAAGCACTCTATTAGCGCTCAGTTGTTTTTTTCTGATTTTGTCATGAACATATTAATTTTTGTCCACTGTGAAATGTGCTATGCAGTTTCTGTTAACACTGTAAAAAATACATTTGTGAAGTTTACGGTAAAAAAAGGTTGCTGTTGCCAAAGCTTTACAATAAGGAAAATAAATAAAAATGACAAACATTTTAGTCTTTTACACTGTAAAGACCATCAAGCTCTTCTTTAACATAATCATATTCTCTATTTCAGTTGCACCCAATATCTCCAGCTCTTGTAGGCGAAACAGTGTAATCGCGTGTGTCTGTGAGGCTCATGGGAATCCCTGCCCTACACTAGAGTGGCGTCTTTCTGGACATGTGCTCGCTAACTCTACAGAAACGTCCATCAGTGAGGAGACGCTAGGAAGCACAGGAGTGAAGAGCGTCCTGACCACCCGTCAATCCCTCACAGACACGGACGTCCTGCAGTGTTTCAGCTCAAACACTTACGGCAGCTCAAGTCAACAGTTTCAGGCCTTCCCACCGCCACAAGAGATAAGTGAGAAACACAAAACAACAGCTTTATCTTAATATTATATTCTTAAAACACTACTTGTAGATAGTATATTATGCACATGTATTTTGTTCATATACACTTACATTACTATATTTTAGACACTTCAGTACACTTTTAAAAAGTGCAGTATGTAATACTTGATTATAATTTTAACTGTGGTGCTATTCAATACTAATATTCTAACAGATGGAATAGTTAATTACAAGTCACACCAAGATAGTAATGTGAGAACTGAGAGAGAGAGAGTCTGAATGGCACAGGGTGCTGGAGGAACTCGACCAGGGAACTATACTGGAAGATGATAAAGCGCACGTATCCACCAACCAGAGGAATGATGCCGCAAGCAAGATGCTGAGCCCACACAGGAGGAAACTGTCTCAACCCGAAGATTATAGGATCTCGTGAAGGTATTAGGTGTCACCGAGCCTGCAGCTCTGCAGATGTCTGCTAGAAAGGCGCTGTGCGTTAACACCCAGGAAGAGGCCACACTCCGAGTGGAGTGAACTCTCAACTTCAGTGGGCACAGCTCGCCTTGGGAGTGGTAAGCCAGGCTGATGGCATCCACGAGCCAGTGGGCCAACCTTTGCTTGGAGACAGCCTTTTCCATCTGTGACCTCCAAAACAAAGAGCTGGTCAGAGCGTCTGAAGCTCTGGGTAAGTTCCAGAGCAACCCAAGGGCTGGATCTGCCTACTCCAAAGGCAGCACTTGCAAGCTCACCACTTCATCCCAGAAAGGAGTGATGCGAACTTTGGGCACATAACCAGGCCAGGGTCTCAGGATAACGTGAGAGTCATCCGGCCCAAATTAGAAAATAAGAAAACATGATTATATTATATAAAAATTCTATACAGACATACGTATGTGTGCATGTATATATGCACATGTATACACACATACGATACATGTTTTACATATTTTCCAGGCATGATTCATCAACCAAAAAATGCATGCAGGTCCTTGATGGAAGTGAGCATGATCAGGAGCACTGTCTTCAAAGACAGGATCTTGAGCTCAACTGAATCAAGTGGCTCAAAGGGGGCTCTCCGAAGTCCTACAAGGACCACAGAGAGATCCGAGGAAGAAATTAGGTGCGATCTATGAACCTAATGATCAGGTCATGCTTCCTCAAGGGTCTTCCAATCCACTGCATTGTCCACTGTGCTGCAATAGCGGCGACATGCACTTTTAAAGTATAGGAGGACAGCCTCCACTCCAACTTTCTCTTACAGGAAGGAACCGGGCAACTCAATGAAAAGAATACCAATCAACGAACAGACTCCACTTCAGAACATAAGCCTGTCTAGTAGAAGGGGCTCTAAGCCTGAGTGATAGTATCTATCACAGCCCGTGACAAGCCAGTGAAATCTGCCACGTCTTGTCCAGCCAAACGTGCAACTTGCCTGTTGCATACGCCTCCCCAGCCTGTCCCGGAGGCATCTGTTGTAACAATATGCCTCGACACTTGCTCCAAGTTGAAAAGGGCTGGAAAGACAATGACAAACTGAGGACACAATCAGTGCCATGCCCATTTCGGGACAACAGATATTTGAAGTAACCACTGTGAAGCGGCTGAGGTAAGGAAGAGTGCCCAACCCAGGAAGCATAGCATCCCAAAGTAGAGGCAGAGAAGCAGCTCTTACCTGGTTCCCCGAATCTCATGGTGAAACAGCAAGGGAAGCCTGAGAAAGCAAAGTATCCCGCATCCGCATCCTCTTCGCCTGTGGCAAAGAAATGCGTCAGAACCAACAGAGGGGAAGCGAAGCGTTACTCTCCACCAGGTCCTGACATACGTGACCCAGAGAGAAAGCCCCTTCCATCCCTGGGTCACCCGTCTTAGGGACGTTTTGCTGTCTTCTTAAGCCCGGCTCACACTGTGCGATTTTGGCCACGATTTGGTCGCCCGAGACAAATTTTGACTCCAGCGCTCCTGTCCTCCGCTCACGGAATTAATCTGACATGTTGCCTTTTCTATATAAACACTGGCGGCGCCGCTGTTTTCATGTGGGTGTGTAGTGGGAAGTTGTGGCCTAATGGTCAGAGAGTCGGACTCGTAATCCAAAGGTTGCGAGTTCGAGTCTCGGGCCGGCAGGGATTGTAGGTGGGGGGAGTGACTGTCCAGCGCTCTCTCCACCTCAATACCACGACTGAGGTGCCCTTGAGCAAGGCACCGAACCCCCAACTGCTCCCCGGGCGCCGCAGCATAAATGGCTGCCCACTGCTCCGGGTGTGTGTTCACAGTGTGTGTGTGTTCACTGCTGTGTGTGTGCACGTTGGATGGGTTAAATGCAGAGCACAAATTCCGAGTATGGGTCACCATACTTGGCCGTATGTCACTTCACTTTCCACTTTCCACTTTTTTTTAGAGCTGCATACACTATTCTTCTTAAATACACCAGTATTGCTGCCGTTCATATACTTTTCACGATAGCCAACATTTCAGTCCCACGTGCAATGCAGTTTGCAGTCACTGGACATGTATGGGTTGATAATGTAAAACTCCGGACAAGTTTTCTTGCACGCTCTCATTTTTAACTCGTCTTGACTGTTGTACAGTCTGACATTAATGACAACTGAGATCCCATAGTGTGACATGATCATCATGTTCGTACAGTCTGACAAGTACAATGCTAAAGGACTTTTAAAAAAATCGCACAGTGTGAGCCTGGCTTTAAAGGACTTAGTGATGCCAAAGTGATGATCAAATGGAGCCCAAACAGAGACTTTACTCCTGAGAAATGTGTTCATATTTGCCAAGACAACAAAGTCTGTAATCACACATCTAAGATCTCAACATGAACTCAAACGTTTCTAATCAAATCCACATTCATTTTATAGCTCTGTATTTTCTACTAGGACAACGGTTGACTCATTTGTGTCTATTTTTATTCCTCCCGAGAAACATCTAAAATAGTTTAATGGTTTTAATGATAGTTTAATGAGATCTCCTGAACTATGAAAGACCAACCTCTGAGCAATGAAGCACTGCTTTCCAGGTTTCCATTATCCATCGGTGCTGCTCGGAGTTGCTGTTGGCGTCTCAGTGATGATGATCGTGTGCATCGTGACGCTCTGCTGTGAACGGTGGGTAAAAATGCCCATTGAGGAATAAGAAAGCAACAAGAAAACATGATTATATTATATAAATACTCTATACGTATGTAGGTATGTTTATAGATATACATTGGGTATGGAAAGTATTCAGACCCCCTTAAATTTTTCACTCTTTGTTATATTGCAGCAATTTGCTAAAATCATTTAAGTTCATTTTTTTCCTCATTAATGTACACACAGCACCCCATATTGACAGAAAAACACAGAATTGTTGACATTTTTGCAGATTTATTAAAAAAGAAAAACTGAAATATCACAGTGATGGGGACACCATACTGTCAAAAAAGCACTGTTCTTCGGATGAGACGTTAAACCAAGGTCCTAACTCTCTGTGGTCATTAAAAATCCCAGATTTGCCCATAGGCCTCTGACCATCATGGCCACCTAACCATCCCCATATCTACTGATTGGCTTCATCACTCTGTCTCCTCTCCACCAATAAGCTGGTGTGTGTTCTGGTGCACTATGGCTGCATCATCCGGGTGATGCTGAACACTGGTGGTGGATGAGGAGATCCCCCTCACAATGTAGAGCGTTTTTAGTGCTTAGAAGAAAAAGCAGGAAAGTGCTATATAAATGTAATGAATTATTATTATTGATGAGACTTTACCTGGTTTTTGCTTCATCACAAGGGTTCGTCATTCTGACTGAGATTTCATATAAGCATTAAGTTTTTAATTATCTGAAAACATGTTTTTCAGAAGAAGAAAAGAAAAACCTTCAGAAACCAGACAAGACGACACATCTGGACTCACGCTGACTCAAACAGTGAGTAATTCATTCTCAAAGACACTACAGACAGTGGTTCAGCAGATCTTCTCCACTCATTTTGCCGTTTCTTCTCCATCAGGCCGTTGCTCTGCATAATGACGGCCAGTTTGTTTACGGCAATAACGGCATGCTGTCATCCACCGCCCCGAGTTCACCAGAATCTCTTCATTATTCCTCCATCAACTTCACAAACACTGATCCGCCGTCAGGAGAGATCAGGGCATCGCCTCGTAGATAGGATAGTAGTTCATTCAAAATTGAAAATTTGCTGTTACTCTTACTGTTTACCCTCAGACCATTCAAGATGTAGGTGACTTTTAGTAAAGAAGATTTTTATCTGAAATCATGGTCCTTGATAATTTATAAAATGCAAGTCAATGGCAACCGTCCGTCACTTTGAGAGTCAAAAATACCTGTGACTCCTGGTGATATATTGAGGTCTTTTCAAGTGAAACAATTAGTGTGTGCAAGAAACATTATTAACAACATTATTACCTATATTCAGTGTTGGGTAAGTTAAAAAGTAATCCACTACAAATTACGAATTACTTCTTTAAAATTGTAATTTGATTACATTACTGATTACTGCATTTAAAAAGTAATCAGATTACTAATTACTTTGCTTTCAAGTTATCAAATCTAAAGAATACACTAGAAACTAGAAAAAAAGTGAAAATACATAAGTAGGCCTATTATTTGTATACCCTGATTCACTCCCAATATCAACAAATCTTTTATTTTTTTGGCTTTGTAAAATAAAGAAAACAAATAGGGTGCGCTTTCTGCATTCTCAGTCTCCGTGAATATCTTACGAGTCACTAGAATGAACGAAAATGACATGAGAAATACAGTATATCTAAAGAAAGCTTGAAGTGTCTATTATGAAATGAAGCAAGTCATGTCGAAAACAAATATTCTCTGATAAAATAATCGGTATGAAACCAACGCGAGGTCCAGTCTGAGCTCACATAGGCTAATTTGATCATGCCAGGCACATCGCGTGCTTTAAGATAATCATCCACGCGAAACCAGGCTTGAGATGTGCGAACATGTAAACGCTCATGTCATTCAAGTTCATCTCTGCTACTTTTTGTTTTTGGAAGAAGACGCGCTGTGAGGAATAAGCCTTGAATTGTGATGCCGACGCGGTTTAATCCAGGGGAGGATCTCATTCTGATGAGTCATTTATTTTTTACTTTATTAGTGTTACTGTGACATAAACTTGTACACATTTACTTGTTAAACCTTTCCCAAACTATAATGCCAGACTAAAATATGTCGAGTGCATCATTTTGAAATATGATTCAACCATTCATTGCATCTAAATGTTGTAGGATTCTCATTTTAGCTCGCAATCTCCGGTGATTTATTAAATGGCATTTTTATTATTTCATTTTTATTATTTCATCAACATTGCATTTGTAAATTTTATTGAAATAAGTAACTGTAATCAAATTACATAAATTTAAAATGCAACTCATTACTTTACTGCCTTACCAGTAAAAGTAATTAGATTACAGTAACGTGTTACTGAGTAACGCGTTATACCCAACTCTGCCTATAATACAGTCTTGCATAATTTGTTATTATTATATAGAGTAGAGAAAATGTTGATAAATATATATGATTTTGAGGTGTATGAATGACATCATGCCATCTGTATTGTTAAGGAAAGAGCTTGTCGAAGAAAGAGTTTTGAGCATAATGTATATAAATCTCACAAATAAACAATTTATCTTTTGAAATTCAAATATCACTTTTTTTGTGAAAAGTTTCAATATTTTTAACCAAGGCTTCAAGTCTGCATGAAATGAAAATTCAATTCAATTTTCTGAATTTTAGTTTTATATTTTATTTTAAATATTATTCTGAGCAATAAATGTGACTTTTTTTGAACTTGTATTTTTTTTTTAATTACCATTATGTAACTTTGCAAACAACAGGCATTGAAAGAGCAAGTTTGTTATAGAAAGCCTTTTACAAAGGAGGAGTTTTTTGGACATCCAGCATTTATGGATAAAGAATTTGCCACTCAGAATATAAAGCTGACAAAATCATGGACGTTCAACATTTATGAATAAAAGATTCGATGTTCAGAATTATAACGCTTACAAAATTGTGGACATTCAGCATTTAATTATAAAGAACTTGACATTCAGAATTATAAAGTTTACAAAATTGTGGATATTCAGCATTTATTAATAAAGAATTTGATACTCAGGATTCTAATGTTTACGGAATTGTGGAAGTTGGAATTTACAAATAAAGTTCCCATTACAATAATAATAATAAAAAAAAAATAAATAAAAAAAAAAAAAAACGCTTTTCAAAATATATGGTCTTATTAAAATCACTATTACTATTTGTAAGCAAATAAAATAACACTTTAATGCATTCTGGTGGTGAGTGTTACCTATCTTGATCACAGGAACTGATGTGCAGTCTCCATCCGCTCCACCAGAAGGCAGCCTGAGACTCTCAGATGACAACACATGCAGACAGCTTCAGTACAAATACTGCAGATGACAATTCTGGGAAAGACTCTTAATGTACAGAACAGCACACATTACCATAAAAAAATAATTGTCCATTTGTCCTTGTTCTAACCATATATGACATGTCGGCTACTAGCTCTTATCGTGTTTATTGCCTCTATAATGAATCTGCAAAATTAATAAATGTAAATGTATACAGTATTACATTTACTATACAGGCCTAAGTATATGGCTGTAGAAGTGAGCAGCTTGTATTGCTGACTTCACAGACACAGACACCTTACATACAGACAGCAGTAATTTGCTGAAATTTCTTCTGCTTTCGGATTCTGTCGGTATCCTGGGCAAGAAAACATGCTGGATGACTATTTAGTCCTCAATTTACCACATTCCTTATTTGAGATAAACTGTAAAAGAGAATTCAGAACATGAGAAGTATTACTGCAAAACTATGTTGATAATATCTGAAATAATAAGAAATGCAAAAAATGCATGTTTCCTGTACATAGTGTTCTTGGATTGCATTTTTAATGTGATTTGACACGTATTCCTGAATATCAAGAATTATTATCAACATAAACATTGAACACTGGATCTCACAGTGAATTGCTTCAAGCAAATATGTGACCCTGGAGCACAAAACCAGTCTTAAGGGTATATTTGTAGCAATAGCCAAAAACACATTGTACGGGTCAAAATTATAAATTTTTCTTTTATGCCAAAAATCATTAGGATGTTAAGTTAAGATCATGTTCCATGAAGATATTTAGTAAATTGCTTACCGTAAATGTATCAAAACTTCATTTCTGATTAGTAATATGCATTGCTAAGAACTTCATTTGGACAACTTTAAAGGCGATTTTCTCAATATTTAGGTTTTTTTGCACCCTCAGATTCCAGATTTTCAAATAGTTGTATCTCAGCCAAATATTGTCAGATCCTAACAAACCATACATCAATGGAAAGCTTATTTATTCATCTTTTAGAAGATGTATAAATCTCAATTTCGAAAAATTGACACTTAAGATTGGTTTTGTGGTCCAAGGTCAAATATAAAGAAATGTGTTGAATATTCAATAAGCTTCATAATGATTTGCAGTCTCAGTCAGGCTACTGTCACTGAATTCTGACTAAAGGAGAAGTGGTGAATCTCTAATACGAGCTAAACTGTCGTTTTCACACATAGTTCTTCCTCCATTCAGTGCAGCAGCCTCAGTTTGAGCTCTGAGACGATTTCTGTCGTCTTCTCTCTTCTCTGGTAAGTCATTTACATACAACAGAGTAAAACTTATATTTACTCCTGTAGTTTTAAGTTTTTATGCACTAAGGTTTGAAACATGTTCAAGATAAGCATGTCCTGTTTTTAAATCTTTAGTATTGTTCTGTATTCTCATGTAAAAGCCTAGAAAAAAAATCTAAAACTTTAATCTAGAAATTTGGAAATAATGAGTTCATGCCAACAAAAGAGCAATAAATTCAGACACAATAAATTATTTTTTTCATTCTATCAATCAACATTTGCCATCACACACCTGTAGGTAATTGATAAACAAACAAAAGCAGGTCGAACATTTTTGCTTTTTTTTCATTCTATAAAATATTTGTTTGTATATTCTGCTTTAAGGTGGAGTGCATGTAAATGATGGAAACATTGGTGATCTTCCTCCTCACTGGATCTCTGATACAAGGTCTCATTCTTACAGATTATTCCTCTTTTTAACAAACTGAATTATTCTGAAAGCACTCTCATGTGACCTTTATGAGATTGAAGTGCAATACGTGCTGCAGAAGTTTGTCCTGCATATTAACTTTTTATAATTACTTCAGTTTTTCTGCATCTGTTTTAGGTGTTTTGGGTGGCTTCAGTATCAATCTGCCAAAGAGAGTAGAAGCTCTACAAGGGTCCTGTGTTTTCATACCCTGCACATTTGATATTGCCGGAAACTATAAAAATGACCTTACTGATAGTGCAAAGAGAAAATGGTTTAAAGACAATATCCTCCAGTTTGACTCCAGCAGCCCCAACACTGGACTGTTAAAATGAGAAATATTCGGCACTGCTACACAGAAAAACTGCAGCACACGCTTCGATAATGTCATTCAGAGTCATGATGGATCATATTTCTTCAGACTTGAAGCCAGTGGTAACTTGCGATATAACTACAAAGAACCTAAACACTACCAAGTTGAAATTTCAATCTTAGGTGAATGTCATACTGTTCATGCTACTTCTATAGTGTGACTCGACACAAATTAGTTCTATAATTAGTGCTGTAAATCATAAAGTAAACCCCTGAATGATTTTGTCCTCCATCAGATGCTCCTAAAAACACATCAGTGAGGATAAACCCAGCTGGTTTAGTTCTGGAGGGTCGTTCACTCTGAGCTGCAGAAGTGATGCAAACCCAGCAGTGAACTACACCTGGTACAGAGACACTGAAGAACTCCTGAAACCAGTTCAGACCGGACCAAACCTGACCATCAACAACACTGACCCGACACACAGCGGACGATACTACTGTAGAGCTGAGAACAAACACGGCACTCAGAACACATCAGTGCTGCTGGACGTCCAGAGTGAGTATTAAGAGTCTTTAATAATTTACAGTATATGCCTTATCTTTACAAATTCAATGAGTTTAATTTCTTTATTTGTTTTTTTTTTTCAGCCTCCATCAACACACAGAGTTATTTCTGTCAACGCCCTGCTGACGCTTAACATTCATCAGGCTTTACATTGCATCCAAAAATCAATATTATTGAAATTATATATCAAAACTCATCTTTTCTCTTTGGCTTTTGGTTCACTGTTTATCTTGAGTGTCTTTGCTGAGACTACAGTATTTCAAAACAAATCTCTTCTAGTTTTCAGCTTTGGTCAGTATCTTTGGGTTAGAAAGAATCTGCCAAAAAAATAAAATAAAATTTGTTGGAATGCAGTACAGTTTTGAAATGGCTTGCTTATGATTCAGATTTCACCCCAAACAGGTTGGATAACAGATTTCAATTGTGGGCAAATACTGTGGGAATTACTTCTTTTTGCACCATTATTGAGAAAGATGATATCTGAAACATCAACTACTGAAGAAAAAGTTTCTACTAGAAATTCAAGATTTTTACAGATAGCTCCAGGTTCGAAATTATTATGACCAAAATATAAAAGGAAAACTCGAAGATAATCTGAATCCATTGATAGACCAACTTAAGGCGGCACACACATCAGGTATTAGATATAGGATCATTTCTCTGCTATACAACAGTTTAAAACACACACTCTACAACTTCTACCAAAGAGAAATGGATTTACGTACCTGGGTGCACTTTTTAGCGTGACATGAAATACGTAGCAATAAGTACATATCACTGCAGTTCCCAAAATAAATGAACATTTTCACACAAATTTACAGAGTTGCGATTAATAAAGCGTAATTTTCGCACAACTACTTGAAGAATATCATGCTATGACTTCAAAACAATATTAATATGCTGGGAGATTTGAAAACTGATGCTTTTGAACGTTAGCATTGCACACTTCCAGCTTCATATCTATGGGTTTTCATACATGATAAGTTTGTTCGGTAGTTAGGAGACGAGAAACACCGGTTCGAATCCCTTGTAACTACGTTTCGACAAAGCAGTTAAAATCTGGGTAAAAGGAAGTTCAAATGGCACAGTTGCATCAGCTTATACGTTTTCATATCAGTTTTGCATTTGTTAACACTATTGGGTAGGTTTAGGGCTGGATTTGGTGTAGGGTATATTTCCAACACGATAGAGCATTAACCTTTAGCGACAGTCCCCGAATATTTAAATTCTGAACCACTGTATCTGAAGCAACGTAATAGAAAAACAGCAATAAGTACCAATATTTATGTAATAAAAACGTGCCAGGGTTCACATATTGAACCTATGTTTTAGCGCCACTCAGTGGACATTTCTATTTCAAACTGCGGCGAAACATGCAGCAAGGTACGTAAAAGGGTGTCGCACAAAAAAGTGCGCAGAGATACGTATTTTTATGAGACCAGGTAGAATAATCTTTACTGATGAAGAGTGGTCAAATATATGGACATTTCAGTGAAAATTAACCAGTTCATTAAATTGGAAGGAATACTGTTGGAAAAACATTAGTAGATATTTTAAAACATCGGTACAAACGGCCAAATACAGTAGTAACTCTCTAAAATGTTGGCCAAACTGTGCATGTAATGAAGCAAACCATTATCATATTTTGGAAATGTCTACATATTCAAGAATACTAGAAAGAAACACATGAGGCTCTTGAATATATTTTTATAAGAGACATGCCTCTAGAAAGCAAATTGCTGTATTTTGGCTGCGTATGTCCAGATATAGTATAACAGCAGATGATAAATACCTGATGGGTGTGCTTTTGGCAGACAGTAAGAAAGCAGTCACACGTAAATGATTAAAACAAGAGAGACCAACTTTAGATGTTACCATAGAGATTTATATGATGGAAAAGATCACTTTTTTGGTTAATTTAAAGAAGGACGTGTTTCTGGGAAAATGTGTTGAATATGTATCAGAAAGAAGGTCTGATTATGTATGTAATGTATATAACACATACTTGTGTATATATGTACATGTGTGTATATATATATATATATATATATATATATATATATATATATATATATATATATATATGTTTGCGAATATGCATGTACTCTGTTTAATATCTACATATTTAATATGCTATATGATTGTACTCGAATGAGTGTTCACAATAAACAAAAATAAAATAGAAAAAAAATAAAGCATCTGCCAATGGACTATTTAATCTTCAATTTCCCTCGCTCCATATTTAATGTAAACTGTGAAACAATACAGAGCATACGAAGAATTACCAGCCTGTGATACAATATCTTGATATCTTGAAAATTTTGAGAAGAAATAAAATGCAAATATTTCCTCATCTCCTGTACATCTTAGAGTCTTAGCATGGTGTTTTAAATGTGATTCAACACTGAATATTGAGAGTTGAGAATTATTTCTATATCACCGAAAATTAGTGGTGGAGGTAACGAATTACTGCTATACTCACATTACTGTAATTAAGTAGTTTTTTCGGGTACCTGTACTTTTTTGAGTATGTTTCTAAAGCTGTATTTTTACTTGTAGCCTACTTAAGTACAAATTTAGCAAAATAATCTACTTCGTTATTTTTAAATCATAGCTCGTTACTGAGTACGCCCCTAAAATTTGAATTGATATTCAAACCTTTGACGGCATTTCAATGGCCGATAAAGATATCCGATCGTAAACGGACCAATAAAAGCCCTGATATCTGAACCTGCAGCAGGTGTAGAGCTGATCAGACAGTGAGGGAGCTCAGCGTAACTGGAGTCAAAGTTTGGAGAAACAAACGACATGGTAGTGTTATCCTAAATATCTATATTTTTATACCGATACTGAAATATCTGATACGGTTCCATTACTCATTCTCCACAGTATCTACCGTCTATACACCGATACACGCTGCGTCTCTCTCCTCTCCGACAGCGAGTTTGACGCGCGTCCGTCTCCTGTCAATACAGAGTCTGAATATCCACGCGGGATTATCCAGGTATTCCGGATGATTTTAATCATTTCACACAAAATGTGGCGAGCGTTTTATTGTGACATGAAAACACAGTCATGTAATCTCAGAAAACTGGATTGCGAGCTCTCAAATAGGCTTAACTTATACAAATGAACTGCTTGTCTCTCTCCGATATTGCTTGCGGCAGACTGTGTGCAATCGCGATCTCACCGTGCTTTTAAAGTAGAAATTATTTCTCTTTGCTCCTGGATTAAACTTTGTGAAAGGTTATCAACCATTCAGAATAGATCCACCACACCTGACCGATGGAAATGCTGCTGGAAATTGTATTGGCTGTAAGTGAAATGCACCAGAAATTCTTTCAACAATCAAAGACGGATCTTTAATTTCTTTACAATGTAAGTTTACGCTAGAAATGTTTTGAATGGGATATTTGTATGATTTGTACATATAAATATCCTAGTAACTACATCATTGTACAGACATTACAGGTCAAAGCCATCTGATGTTCGATTTATCTAAATAAATAACATATATGGCTCTTAAAACACTGCCTATGAAAATTTAGTCTTGTCATATTTTGAATACCTCAACTGAATTGCGGTCATTTGCTTTATAATTTTATTACTGACTGTGTACTTGTCTTTTTTTGTAAATTCAATTCAGTTTGAAATCAAGCTTCCTTGTGTTGTAAGCTTTTGGAACAAAGTTACCCTATTTTAAAGACACAGAATGAGCAAATGTTTAAGATGGAGATTTTTGTAATGGTAATTGATCATTGTTTATATGTATGTAAATAAAAGCCTATTTAAAAATGTTCATCATGTAAAGCGAACGTGTCTTTTTATAAGACTTGGATTAAACCACTTAAAGCTTGACATGATTGCCTTGAGAGAAAAAAAATGGATGAACAAAAAATTGAGATGTTAAAATACCTATGGCAGTATAGTTTTGCCAATGGTATTGAAAATGATTGAAGTCATCATGAAATTAAAAAAATGATCCTACTTACTTTTTTAGTGCACATTACTAGTCTTGTGGTGAACAATTAAACTGTGCAAGTCAGTACACCAAAAAAAAAAAAAAAAAAAAAATGTCTGCCGTCATAATATTTAATCAAAACCTGAAATGTTGCTGAAATCCGCTTGTTAAGTCATGACGTAAGGACTGCTGTTTCGGGTCCAAGCCTCTACTCATTTCACTTGAGAATACCATCTCAACAGCCATTTATGAGCACTATTATTTAAGAGACTACATATTTAAGCTAAGCATATGTAGCCCATGATGATAATATCTCTTTGGGGCGTGCCTTATTTTACGTGGCCTATAAAGATAGCCGTAGATGTGGTAGGAATGTGCGTCTCATCGTTACGGGTGACGTCATCTATTTCCGGTGTGTCACGGGAGTGTTTGTTTGGTAAGGAGCTGCAGTCGCGGCTGTATTCCTGAACACTTTGAATCATGGGCGGCGCTAGGGAGGGGCTAGCAGGTGCTCTAGCACCCCCAAGAAAAACCAAAGCACCCCCATAAAAAATGAAATAAAATAAAAACATTTGACTCAACTACTGCAATGCAATAGGCTACAACGTGACGTGATTTGCAGTCGCACGTAATGTAAGCATTTTATTTTAACCATCCTTTAATATAGGCATTTAGGCGTATTATAGCCTATTCCGCGCTCAAGCGCATTTGAGTTTTTCCTCTTTCCCTCGCTTTCATTCAGTTTTAAATAAATTGTAAAAGCTCTGTGCACATTTTACTTTCACTTTCAAATTTGCGGCAATTTGGCATCAAGCAGTTGTTTGTTTTTAGTTTGTTTGAGTTTTCCCACTTTCCTTTGCTTAAATAGCTTGTAAAAGCACCGTGCGCATTTTACTTTCACTTTTAAATTAGCAGTAAATTCGGCATCAATTGCTTGAATTCTATTCTAAATGTAAAGTCGGCAACACCAAAGCTCCATAAGTATCAAAGAAATTTATTTTTTAAAAAGTCGCTCGAAATGTAACACACTATGCGAATTTTTAAAAAATAAATTTAGAATCACACAGTTTAAATAAAATAAAAATCAGCAAATACTGTGGAACCAAATAAATGAGAACCGAATGTTAAAAAAAAAAAACTTCCAATATCACCTTAGGCTAAATGGCAGGTCAACATGCTTTTCCAAAATCCAAAATATTTTTAAAACAGGCGCTTTTACATTTTGTTTTGAAACTCTTCTGCCATCGTCTTGTCTGTCTCACCTCACTCCTCTTGTCAGTCAGCTCGACTCACTCTCCTCACGTGATAAATGAAATCTGGTCTGTGATGCGCGACTGTTCGTTCGGTGTGCTGCATTGAGCAGCCGCGTTCAGTTTTAATTGTGTCTGTTCTCTAAACTGAACTAAAGTATTTTCATTATTATTAAAAAAAAATCAAAATGACGGTGAGGGACGGTGCTTAACACTGGTATCACCGCCAACACCGTTGCAGCAAGCCTAATGCACCTATACTACATAATCAGAGAAGTTTTTGTGTGTGTGTGTGTGTGTGTGTTTTAATAGGTTTTCAAGGTTTCTGCAAATTTATTTATGTCTGTGAACTCATTGTTGTGAGCGCTCCATTCACGGAAACTGCACGAGATGACAGAAAGCACATCCAAAAATGACAGGAGTATTTTAAACTCATTTATCAGGAAAAAAAAATATATATATATAAAATTACTGCGCGAACGCGCCCATGTCATACAGTAGGCAACGCGATAATACTCCCACAGCTCATAAACATTTGAAATGCGCCTATATAGCGATTTTATCATTCATATAAAAAAAATAGTAATAACAACATGTTTTGGTCATATTTACTATTAATTGCCCAGCTCCCCCTGTTATTGATCTAGCACCCCCTCAGCACCTGCGTTCAAAATTCTCTGGCGCCGCCCCTGCTTTGAATCAAACTAGGTTTTACGTACTTATTTGGGCTCGCGTATTTTTCTAGTGTGGACTGAGGAAGTCTGCGGTGCAGTGCATGTGGTACCCGTTTGCTTTTGCGTCCTGGAATTTGAATGTCCTGTGCCTTGCAAGCCATTTAAACCGGTAGGGGTTATTTATTATTTGCTGCATTAAGGGTCTGGATTGAGCATTTTAAATTTGTTTCTATCTTTCTAGTTACAGACCGGGGAGAAACATTGCAGTGGGTTTCTTGACGGAGCTTTTGTGGCTGTCCTCGCCTATGCCGACTGTTATACCACTGATTGTTGCTCAGTAGGGCCGTATACCGTCACGTTACGGACCCTCGTCTCACGCTGGACGCTCGTATCGGCTGTCTGGTGGTCGAGCGTGCTGCGGATCCGCTACGATGGCCTCCGTTGCTCTCGCTTAGGGGGATCAAGTGATTCAACCATCCAGCAGTCATTATTTTGATCTGGTTCTTTTTTTTAGTGGTATAACGTTATATAATTTGAATTATCTTTTGCTTATTGTGTTTTGTTTTGTTTATGAGTCCATTGCTTTACAACTTAGTTTTTTCGTAGATTTTTTTTTTTTTTTTTAAATTTATTATTTTGTTGTCAACCCAATTTCTGTGAATTGGTTGTTAACTGAATGGGTTTTTTTGTTTGTTTGTTTATATTTGTCTATTTTTTTTGTATTCCCCGTTTCCAGTATTGATTGACTAGTGGATGGTGACCATATGTGTGTGTAATTGCTCTTAATGCATGGAGTACTCAGTTTTATAATGTGTGTGTGTGAGTGTGTATATTTGATTGGATGTTTAATGTGTAATTCTGCTTCCTCTCCAGTGGTTGGGGTGATCAGGATTCGTGCCCGTGTGGACGAGTCTCTCCCTCTCGGTGGTGGTTTCTTCCGATTGCAGTGTTTCACATTTGTGGTCTGAAGTGTGAGTGCACGA
The DNA here is from genome assembly GCA_036784905.1 of Acrossocheilus fasciatus. Classification (NCBI taxonomy): domain Eukaryota; kingdom Metazoa; phylum Chordata; class Actinopteri; order Cypriniformes; family Cyprinidae; genus Acrossocheilus; species Acrossocheilus fasciatus. Next base: position 2,073,916 of record CM071941.1, read on the forward strand.
GTGTTTGCTGTGTCATTTTCAGGGAATGAGCAAGTAGTCCCCAGCCCTGGAGTGGAGGTTGAAGTGTGTGTGTGTGTGTGTGTGTGTGTGTGTGTGTGTGTGTGTGGGTGGTAATGTGTATTTGATTCATATATCTACATTTGCTAATGATGTCCAAATAAAAACTGTACTCTTGTATTCTATCTGCCTCTGGTCTTATCTCAGCCGCAACCGAACCTGTGTGCTTTAAAGCTAATTCTATCAGGCGATTTTCCCCAGTAAATTTGCCTCCGGGGTGGCGTAGTCGGGGGTCTTAGAGGGCTAGAGTTTATGTCTGCCCTTTCTGGGGGTGAGGTAACCCTCTCTCTTTGGTGTGTACTTTCAAATTTATGCCCTTTGGAAAAAACGAACTCGCCGCTACACATATACAAATTTTGCTGTGCACACCACAGTCTCTGTGTTCAGTGTCTCAGACACTAATATTTTAGTTGAAACACTGTCTGGCCATCTGGGATTTCAGTATGGAGATAAAGGTTAGGATTGTAATTTTTCAGTATTACATGACATCGTGGGTGTATATTAGCACAGTTTGTTGTTTTCTTGGGGCGTCTGGCAGAGCGTTAGGACCCAGAAGTGGTGAAGCGTGTTGTCAGATGTAACAAGCAGATATTCTTAACCACTTAACTGTGAATCTGTGAAGAGCAAGAGGTGGAGAGGAGGTGCACCACAATAAAACCCCACCCTTGATTCAATATTCTGTTTCACTTGAAAATACATCACAACACTGAAGTCACTTGCAACTTCCGGTTCATGGGGACCTTAATATTGATATTTTTCAAGGTATTGAAGTTAGAAATAACTGTATCATGACCACTAATTCACGTGCTTTGCTAATAAGTTAAAAGTGGGATTTGTTCAAAGTAGCTATTATCCACATAGATCTTTGATATGAATGAATACGAAAATCATTAGAGTATTATTTCAGCAATGTAATAGTACTTGTACTTAAGAACAAATTTTCAGTACTCTTTCCAACACTGCCAAAAACCCTGGATCTCACAGCACAATGAATGTTTTCAAGTTGCCTAAATATAAAGAAATGTGTTGAACTTTCAGTATGGTTCATACAGACTTGCATGTTTTTCTCAGTCAGGCTACTGTCACTGAGTTCTGACTAAAGGGAAGTGATAAACACTCTAAAACATGTTAATCTGTGTAGTTTTCACACACAGTTCTTCCTCCATTCAGTGCAGCAGCATCAGTTTGAGCTCTGAGAGGATTTCTGTCGTCTTCTCTCTTCTCTGGTAAGTCATTTACACACAACACAGTAAAACTTACTCCTGTAGTTTTGAGATTTTGAAACGTTAAGGTTTGAAACATGTTCATGATAAGATATGTCCTGTTTTTTTTTAATTATTAATCTTTAGCATATCTAGAAAAAAATCTATAAATAAAAATCTTAAACTTGAAAAAAGTGTTTATACCAACATAAGAGCTATAAATTCATGCAGAGTCACTAAAGGGAAAGAATTTATTGTTACTTCTCTCTCTCTTCCTCTCTCTATATATATTAATTCTATAAAATTTGTTTTCATATTCTGCTATAAGGTAAAAGTAAATGATGGAAACATTGGTGATCTTCCTCCTCACTGGATCTCTGATACAAGGTCTCATTCTTACAGATTATTCCTCTTTTTAACAAACTGAATTATTATGAAAGCACTTTCATGACCAACACGTGCTGCAGAAGTTTGTCCTGCATATTAACTTTGTATGGTTACTTACTTTTGTTTGCGTTTTAGGTGTTTTTTGTGGCTTCAGTATCAGTCTGCCGCAGACATTAGAAGCTGTGAAAGGATCCTGCGTTTTCATACCCTGCACATTTGATGTTGATCGACAATATGAACGTTTCCTCACTGACAAAACAAAGAGAATGTGGTATAAAGATGCAAACCCTTTCACTGTAGTGTTTGACTCCAGCAGCCCCGACACTGGACCATTTAAAGGAGAAATATTCGGCACTGCTACACAGAAAAACTGCAGCACACGCTTCGATAATGTCGGTCAGAGTCATGATGGGTCATATTACTTCAAACTTGAAGATGTTGGAGTGAAGCATAACTTGAAACCAAATCCACCCTTCCAAGTTGTCGTCTTAGGTGAGTGTCATATTGTTCATGCTGCTTCTGTAGTGACTCGACTCAAATTAAAATGAAATCTACTACTGTACAATATATACCTTCATTATTGGATATAATGATCCATAAGATCTTTTAATATTTGACTGCATCTCTATGTGTGTTTCAGGATCTCCACCCAAACCCACACTGAGTGTCTTTAAGGATCAGCAGGAGGTGATGGAGACGGAGGAGGTGATGGAGGGAAGTTCAGTGAGTCTGCGCTGCTCTACTAAGATCTTCTGTCCGTCTCGTCCACCATCTCTCACATGGAGCTCGTCTCTCAATGAGAACATCACAGGACGGCAGTATCAGAACCAAACTGAGCTCATCTCTGATCTGAACTTCACTGTTTCTCACCGTCATCACGGAGTCACTTTCACCTGCTCTGCAACACACCAGCTACAGAAGCAGATCACAACACAAGAGTCCCGTATGCTACGAGTTCAGTGTAAGACAGGAATTATATCAATCTCTGCTGAATGATCAATTATAATTAGTGCTGTAAATCATAAAGTAATTGCTTGAATGATTTTCTCCTCCATCAGATGCTCCTAAAAACACATCAGTGATGATAAACCCAGCTGGTTTAGTTCTGGAGGGTCGTTCAGTGACTCTGAGCTGCAGCAGTGATGCAAACCCAGCAGTGAACTACACCTGGTTCAGAGACACTGAAGAACTCCTGAATCCAGTTCAGAGCGGACCAAACCTGACCATCAACAACACTGACCCGACACACAGTGGACGATACTACTGTAGAGCTGAGAACAAACACGGCACTCAGAACACATCAGTGCTGCTGGACGTCCAGTGTGAGTATTAAGAGTCTTTAATGATACAAATATTCTAAATATTTAAGGTCACTTGTTTTGCAGAGTGTAGCATTGCCAACCTTTGCATTGTGCATAGTAGATGTTAAATATGACTATGTATTGCGCCTGCCTAAATTTTTTTTCTGTTCTATCAGATGCTCCTAAAAACACATCAGTGAGGATAAACCCAGCTGGTTTAGTGCTGGAGGGTCGTTCAGTGACTCTGAGCTGCAGCAGTGATGCAAACCCAGCGGTGAACTACACCTGGTACAGAGACACTGAAGAACACCTGAAACCAGTTCAGACCGGACCAAACCTGACCATCAACAACACTGACCCGACACACAGTGGACGATACTACTGTAGAGCTGAGAACAAACACGGCACTCAGAACACATCAGTGCTGCTGGAGGTCCAGTGTGAGTATTAAGAGTCTTTAATGATACAAATATTTCAAATACAGTGGGGCAAAAAAGTATTTAGACAGCCACCAATTGTGCAAGTTCTCCCACTTAAAAAGATGAGGGAGGCCTGTAATTTTCATCATAGATATACCTCAACTATGAGACAAAATGAGAAAAAAAAAAATCCAGAAAGTCACATTGTAGGATTTTTAAAGAATTTATTTGCAAATTATGGTGGAAAATAAGTATTTGGTCAATAACAAAATATCATCTCAATACTTTGTTATATACCCTTTGTTGGCAATGACAGAGGTCAAACGTTTTCTGTAAGTCTTCACAAGGTTTTCACACACTGTTGCTGGTATTTTGACCCACTCCTCCATGCAGATCTCCTCTAGAGCAGTAATGTTTTGGGGCTGTCGCTGGGCAACACGGACTTTCAACTCCCTCCATAGATTTTCGATGGGGTTGAGATCTGGAGACTGGCTAGGCCACTCCAGGACCTTGAAATGCTTCTTACGAAGCCACTCCTTCGTTGCCCGGGCGGTGTGTTTGGGATCATTGTCATGCTGAAAGACCTAGCCACGTTTCATCTTCAATGCCCTTGCTGATGGAAGGAAGTTTTCACTCAAAATCTCATGATATATGGCCCCATTCTTTCGTTTACATGGATCAGTCGTCCTGGTCCCTTTTCAGAAAAACAGCCCCAAAGCATGATGTTTCCACTCCGATGCTTCACAGTAGGTATGGTGTTCTTTGGATGCAACTCAGCATTCTTTCTCCTCCAAACACGACAAGTTGAGTTACCAAAAAGTTCTATTTTGGTTTCATCTGACCATATGACATTCTCCCAATCCTCTTCTGGATCATTCAAATGCTCTCTAGCAAACTTCAGACGGGCCGGACATGTACTGGCTTAAGCAGGGGGACACGTCTGGCACTGCAGGATTTGAGTCCCTGGCGGCGCAGTGTGTTACTGATGGTAGCCTTTGTTACTTTGGTCCCAGCTCTCTGCAGGTCATTCACTAGGTCCCCCCGTGTGGTTCTGGGATTTTTGCTCACAGTTCTTGTGATCATTTTGACCCCACGGGGTGAGATCTTGCGTGGAGCCCCAGATCGAGGGAGATTATCAGTGGTCTTGTATGTCTTCCATTTTCTAATAATTGCTCCCACAGTTGATTTCTTCACACCAAGCTGCTTACCTATTGCAGATTCAGTCTTCCCAGCCTGGTGCAGGTCTACAATTTTGTTTTTGGTGTCTTTTGACAGCTCTTTGGTTTTGGCCATGGTGGAGTTTGGAGTTGGACTGTTTGAGGTTGTGGACAGGTGTCTTTTATACTGATAACGAGTTCAAACAGATGCCATTAATACAGGTAACGAGTGGAAGGACAGAGGAGCCTCTTAAAGAAGAAGTTACAGGTCTGTTAGAGCCAGAAATCTTGCATGTTTGTAGGTGACCAAATACTTATTTTATCAAGGAATTTACCAAGTAATTCTTTAAAAATCCTACAATGTGATTTTCTGGATTTTTTCCCCCTCATTTTGTCTCTCATAGTTGAGGTATACCTATGATGAAAATTACAGGCCTCTCTCATCTTTTTAAGTGGGAGAACTTGCACAATTGGTGGCTGACTAAATACTTTTTTGCCCCACTGTATTTAAGGTCACTTGTTTTGCACAGTGTAGCATTGCCAACCTTTATATTGTATATAGTAGATGTTAAATATGACTATGTATTGTGGCTGCCTACATTTTTTTTCTCCTCCATCAGATGCTCCTAAAAACACATCAGTGATGATAAACCCAGCTGGTTTAGTTCTGGAGGGTCGTTCAGTGACTCTGAGCTGCAGAAGTGATGCAAACCCAGCAGTGAACTACACCTGGTACAGAGACACTGAAGAACTCCTGAAACCAGTTCAGACCGGACCAAACCTGACCATCAACAACACTGACCCGACACACAGCGGACGATACTACTGTAGAGCTGAGAACAAACACGGCACTCAGAACACATCAGTGCTGCTGGACGTCCAGAGTGAGTATTAAGAGTCTTTAATAATTTACAGTATATGCCTTATCTTTACAAATTCAATGAGTTTAATTTCTTTATTTGTTTTTTTTTTTCAGCCTCCATCAACACACAGAGTTATTTCTGTCAACGCCCTGCTGACGCTTAACATTCATCAGGCTTTACATTGCATCCAAAAATCAATATTATTGAAATTATATATCAAAACTCATCTTTTCTCTTTGGCTTTTGGTTCACTGTTTATCTTGAGTGTCTTTGCTGAGACTACAGTATTTCAAAACAAATCTCTTCTAGTTTTCAGCTTTGGTCAGTATCTTTGGGTTAGAAAGAATCTGCCAAAAAAATAAAATAAAATTTGTTGGAATGCAGTACAGTTTTGAAATGGCTTGCTTATGATTCAGATTTCACCCCAAACAGGTTGGATAACAGATTTCAATTGTGGGCAAATACTGTGGGAATTACTTCTTTTTGCACCATTATTGAGAAAGATGATATCTGAAACATCAACTACTGAAGAAAAAGTTTCTACTAGAAATTCAAGATTTTTACAGATAGCTCCAGGTTCGAAATTATTATGACCAAAATATAAAAGGAAAACTCGAAGATAATCTGAATCCATTGATAGACCAACTTAAGGCGGCACACACATCAGGTATTAGATATAGGATCATTTCTCTGCTATACAACAGTTTAAAACACACACTCTACAACTTCTACCAAAGAGAAATGGATTTACGTACCTGGGTGCACTTTTTAGCGTGACATGAAATACGTAGCAATAAGTACATATCACTGCAGTTCCCAAAATAAATGAACATTTTCACACAAATTTACAGAGTTGCGATTAATAAAGCGTAATTTTCGCACAACTACTTGAAGAATATCATGCTATGACTTCAAAACAATATTAATATGCTGGGAGATTTGAAAACTGATGCTTTTGAACGTTAGCATTGCACACTTCCAGCTTCATATCTATGGGTTTTCATACATGATAAGTTTGTTCGGTAGTTAGGAGACGAGAAACACCGGTTCGAATCCCTTGTAACTACGTTTCGACAAAGCAGTTAAAATCTGGGTAAAAGGAAGTTCAAATGGCACAGTTGCATCAGCTTATACGTTTTCATATCAGTTTTGCATTTGTTAACACTATTGGGTAGGTTTAGGGCTGGATTTGGTGTAGGGTATATTTCCAACACGATAGAGCATTAACCTTTAGCGACAGTCCCCGAATATTTAAATTCTGAACCACTGTATCTGAAGCAACGTAATAGAAAAACAGCAATAAGTACCAATATTTATGTAATAAAAACGTGCCAGGGTTCACATATTGAACCTATGTTTTAGCGCCACTCAGTGGACATTTCTATTTCAAACTGCGGCGAAACATGCAGCAAGGTACGTAAAAGGGTGTCGCACAAAAAAGTGCGCAGAGATACGTATTTTTATGAGACCAGGTAGAATAATCTTTACTGATGAAGAGTGGTCAAATATATGGACATTTCAGTGAAAATTAACCAGTTCATTAAATTGGAAGGAATACTGTTGGAAAAACATTAGTAGATATTTTAAAACATCGGTACAAACGGCCAAATACAGTAGTAACTCTCTAAAATGTTGGCCAAACTGTGCATGTAATGAAGCAAACCATTATCATATTTTGGAAATGTCTACATATTCAAGAATACTAGAAAGAAACACATGAGGCTCTTGAATATATTTTTATAAGAGACATGCCTCTAGAAAGCAAATTGCTGTATTTTGGCTGCGTATGTCCAGATATAGTATAACAGCAGATGATAAATACCTGATGGGTGTGCTTTTGGCAGACAGTAAGAAAGCAGTCACACGTAAATGATTAAAACAAGAGAGACCAACTTTAGATGTTACCATAGAGATTTATATGATGGAAAAGATCACTTTTTTGGTTAATTTAAAGAAGGACGTGTTTCTGGGAAAATGTGTTGAATATGTATCAGAAAGAAGGTCTGATTATGTATGTAATGTATATAACACATACTTGTGTATATATGTACATGTGTGTATATATATATATATATATATATATATATATATATATATATATATATATATATATATGTTTGCGAATATGCATGTACTCTGTTTAATATCTACATATTTAATATGCTATATGATTGTACTCGAATGAGTGTTCACAATAAACAAAAATAAAATAGAAAAAAAATAAAGCATCTGCCAATGGACTATTTAATCTTCAATTTCCCTCGCTCCATATTTAATGTAAACTGTGAAACAATACAGAGCATACGAAGAATTACCAGCCTGTGATACAATATCTTGATATCTTGAAAATTTTGAGAAGAAATAAAATGCAAATATTTCCTCATCTCCTGTACATCTTAGAGTCTTAGCATGGTGTTTTAAATGTGATTCAACACTGAATATTGAGAGTTGAGAATTATTTCTATATCACCGAAAATTAGTGGTGGAGGTAACGAATTACTGCTATACTCACATTACTGTAATTAAGTAGTTTTTTCGGGTACCTGTACTTTTTTGAGTATGTTTCTAAAGCTGTATTTTTACTTGTAGCCTACTTAAGTACAAATTTAGCAAAATAATCTACTTCGTTATTTTTAAATCATAGCTCGTTACTGAGTACGCCCCTAAAATTTGAATTGATATTCAAACCTTTGACGGCATTTCAATGGCCGATAAAGATATCCGATCGTAAACGGACCAATAAAAGCCCTGATATCTGAACCTGCAGCAGGTGTAGAGCTGATCAGACAGTGAGGGAGCTCAGCGTAACTGGAGTCAAAGTTTGGAGAAACAAACGACATGGTAGTGTTATCCTAAATATCTATATTTTTATACCGATACTGAAATATCTGATACGGTTCCATTACTCATTCTCCACAGTATCTACCGTCTATACACCGATACACGCTGCGTCTCTCTCCTCTCCGACAGCGAGTTTGACGCGCGTCCGTCTCCTGTCAATACAGAGTCTGAATATCCACGCGGGATTATCCAGGTATTCCGGATGATTTTAATCATTTCACACAAAATGTGGCGAGCGTTTTATTGTGACATGAAAACACAGTCATGTAATCTCAGAAAACTGGATTGCGAGCTCTCAAATAGGCTTAACTTATACAAATGAACTGCTTGTCTCTCTCCGATATTGCTTGCGGCAGACTGTGTGCAATCGCGATCTCACCGTGCTTTTAAAGTAGAAATTATTTCTCTTTGCTCCTGGATTAAACTTTGTGAAAGGTTATCAACCATTCAGAATAGATCCACCACACCTGACCGATGGAAATGCTGCTGGAAATTGTATTGGCTGTAAGTGAAATGCACCAGAAATTCTTTCAACAATCAAAGACGGATCTTTAATTTCTTTACAATGTAAGTTTACGCTAGAAATGTTTTGAATGGGATATTTGTATGATTTGTACATATAAATATCCTAGTAACTACATCATTGTACAGACATTACAGGTCAAAGCCATCTGATGTTCGATTTATCTAAATAAATAACATATATGGCTCTTAAAACACTGCCTATGAAAATTTAGTCTTGTCATATTTTGAATACCTCAACTGAATTGCGGTCATTTGCTTTATAATTTTATTACTGACTGTGTACTTGTCTTTTTTTGTAAATTCAATTCAGTTTGAAATCAAGCTTCCTTGTGTTGTAAGCTTTTGGAACAAAGTTACCCTATTTTAAAGACACAGAATGAGCAAATGTTTAAGATGGAGATTTTTGTAATGGTAATTGATCATTGTTTATATGTATGTAAATAAAAGCCTATTTAAAAATGTTCATCATGTAAAGCGAACGTGTCTTTTTATAAGACTTGGATTAAACCACTTAAAGCTTGACATGATTGCCTTGAGAGAAAAAAAATGGATGAACAAAAAATTGAGATGTTAAAATACCTATGGCAGTATAGTTTTGCCAATGGTATTGAAAATGATTGAAGTCATCATGAAATTAAAAAAATGATCCTACTTACTTTTTTAGTGCACATTACTAGTCTTGTGGTGAACAATTAAACTGTGCAAGTCAGTACACCAAAAAAAAAAAAAAAAAAAAATGTCTGCCGTCATAATATTTAATCAAAACCTGAAATGTTGCTGAAATCCGCTTGTTAAGTCATGACGTAAGGACTGCTGTTTCGGGTCCAAGCCTCTACTCATTTCACTTGAGAATACCATCTCAACAGCCATTTATGAGCACTATTATTTAAGAGACTACATATTTAAGCTAAGCATATGTAGCCCATGATGATAATATCTCTTTGGGGCGTGCCTTATTTTACGTGGCCTATAAAGATAGCCGTAGATGTGGTAGGAATGTGCGTCTCATCGTTACGGGTGACGTCATCTATTTCCGGTGTGTCACGGGAGTGTTTGTTTGGTAAGGAGCTGCAGTCGCGGCTGTATTCCTGAACACTTTGAATCATGGGCGGCGCTAGGGAGGGGCTAGCAGGTGCTCTAGCACCCCCAAGAAAAACCAAAGCACCCCCATAAAAAATGAAATAAAATAAAAACATTTGACTCAACTACTGCAATGCAATAGGCTACAACGTGACGTGATTTGCAGTCGCACGTAATGTAAGCATTTTATTTTAACCATCCTTTAATATAGGCATTTAGGCGTATTATAGCCTATTCCGCGCTCAAGCGCATTTGAGTTTTTCCTCTTTCCCTCGCTTTCATTCAGTTTTAAATAAATTGTAAAAGCTCTGTGCACATTTTACTTTCACTTTCAAATTTGCGGCAATTTGGCATCAAGCAGTTGTTTGTTTTTAGTTTGTTTGAGTTTTCCCACTTTCCTTTGCTTAAATAGCTTGTAAAAGCACCGTGCGCATTTTACTTTCACTTTTAAATTAGCAGTAAATTCGGCATCAATTGCTTGAATTCTATTCTAAATGTAAAGTCGGCAACACCAAAGCTCCATAAGTATCAAAGAAATTTATTTTTTAAAAAGTCGCTCGAAATGTAACGCACTATGCGAATTTTTAAAAAATAAATTTAGAATCACACAGTTTAAATAAAATAAAAATCAGCAAATACTGTGGAACCAAATAAATGAGAACCGAATGTTAAAAAAAAAAAACTTCCAATATCACCTTAGGCTAAATGGCAGGTCAACATGCTTTTCCAAAATCCAAAATATTTTTAAAACAGGCGCTTTTACATTTTGTTTTGAAACTCTTCTGCCATCGTCTTGTCTGTCTCACCTCACTCCTCTTGTCAGTCAGCTCGACTCACTCTCCTCACGTGATAAATGAAATCTGGTCTGTGATGCGCGACTGTTCGTTCGGTGTGCTGCATTGAGCAGCCGCGTTCAGTTTTAATTGTGTCTGTTCTCTAAACTGAACTAAAGTATTTTCATTATTATTAAAAAAAAATCAAAATGACGGTGAGGGACGGTGCTTAACACTGGTATCACCGCCAACACCGTTGCAGCAAGCCTAATGCACCTATACTACATAATCAGAGAAGTTTTTGTGTGTGTGTGTGTGTGTGTGTTTTAATAGGTTTTCAAGGTTTCTGCAAATTTATTTATGTCTGTGAACTCATTGTTGTGAGCGCTCCATTCACGGAAACTGCACGAGATGACAGAAAGCACATCCAAAAATGACAGGAGTATTTTAAACTCATTTATCAGGAAAAAAAAATATATATATATAAAATTACTGCGCGAACGCGCCCATGTCATACAGTAGGCAACGCGATAATACTCCCACAGCTCATAAACATTTGAAATGCGCCTATATAGCGATTTTATCATTCATATAAAAAAAATAGTAATAACAACATGTTTTGGTCATATTTACTATTAATTGCCCAGCTCCCCCTGTTATTGATCTAGCACCCCCTCAGCACCTGCGTTCAAAATTCTCTGGCGCCGCCCCTGCTTTGAATCAAACTAGGTTTTACGTACTTATTTGGGCTCGCGTATTTTTCTAGTGTGGACTGAGGAAGTCTGCGGTGCAGTGCATGTGGTACCCGTTTGCTTTTGCGTCCTGGAATTTGAATGTCCTGTGCCTTGCAAGCCATTTAAACCGGTAGGGGTTATTTATTATTTGCTGCATTAAGGGTCTGGATTGAGCATTTTAAATTTGTTTCTATCTTTCTAGTTACAGACCGGGGAGAAACATTGCAGTGGGTTTCTTGACGGAGCTTTTGTGGCTGTCCTCGCCTATGCCGACTGTTATACCACTGATTGTTGCTCAGTAGGGCCGTATACCGTCACGTTACGGACCCTCGTCTCACGCTGGACGCTCGTATCGGCTGTCTGGTGGTCGAGCGTGCTGCGGATCCGCTACGATGGCCTCCGTTGCTCTCGCTTAGGGGGATCAAGTGATTCAACCATCCAGCAGTCATTATTTTGATCTGGTTCTTTTTTTTAGTGGTATAACGTTATATAATTTGAATTATCTTTTGCTTATTGTGTTTTGTTTTGTTTATGAGTCCATTGCTTTACAACTTAGTTTTTTCGTAGATTTGTTTTTTTTTTTTTAAATTTATTATTTTGTTGTCAACCCAATTTCTGTGAATTGGTTGTTAACTGAATGGGTTTTTTTGTTTGTTTGTTTATATTTGTCTATTTTTTTTGTATTCCCCGTTTCCAGTATTGATTGACTAGTGGATGGTGACCATATGTGTGTGTAATTGCTCTTAATGCATGGAGTACTCAGTTTTATAATGTGTGTGTGTGAGTGTGTATATTTGATTGGATGTTTAATGTGTAATTCTGCTTCCTCTCCAGTGGTTGGGGTGATCAGGATTCGTGCCCGTGTGGACGAGTCTCTCCCTCTCGGTGGTGGTTTCTTCCGATTGCAGTGTTTCACATTTGTGGTCTGAAGTGTGAGTGCACGAGTGTTTGCTGTGTCATTTTCAGGGAATGAGCAAGTAGTCCCCAGCCCTGGAGTGGAGGTTGAAGTGTGTGTGTGTGTGTGTGTGTGTGTGTGTGTGTGTGTGTGTGGGTGGTAATGTGTATTTGATTCATATATCTACATTTGCTAATGATGTCCAAATAAAAACTGTACTCTTGTATTCTATCTGCCTCTGGTCTTATCTCAGCCGCAACCGAACCTGTGTGCTTTAAAGCTAATTCTATCAGGCGATTTTCCCCAGTAAATTTGCCTCCGGGGTGGCGTAGTCGGGGGTCTTAGAGGGCTAGAGTTTATGTCTGCCCTTTCTGGGGGTGAGGTAACCCTCTCTCTTTGGTGTGTACTTTCAAATTTATGCCCTTTGGAAAAAACGAACTCGCCGCTACACATATACAAATTTTGCTGTGCACACCACAGTCTCTGTGTTCAGTGTCTCAGACACTAATATTTTAGTTGAAACACTGTCTGGCCATCTGGGATTTCAGTATGGAGATAAAGGTTAGGATTGTAATTTTTCAGTATTACATGACATCGTGGGTGTATATTAGCACAGTTTGTTGTTTTCTTGGGGCGTCTGGCAGAGCGTTAGGACCCAGAAGTGGTGAAGCGTGTTGTCAGATGTAACAAGCAGATATTCTTAACCACTTAACTGTGAATCTGTGAAGAGCAAGAGGTGGAGAGGAGGTGCACCACAATAAAACCCCACCCTTGATTCAATATTCTGTTTCACTTGAAAATACATCACAACACTGAAGTCACTTGCAACTTCCGGTTCATGGGGACCTTAATATTGATATTTTTCAAGGTATTGAAGTTAGAAATAACTGTATCATGACCACTAATTCACGTGCTTTGCTAATAAGTTAAAAGTGGGATTTGTTCAAAGTAGCTATTATCCACATAGATCTTTGATATGAATGAATACGAAAATCATTAGAGTATTATTTCAGCAATGTAATAGTACTTGTACTTAAGAACAAATTTTCAGTACTCTTTCCAACACTGCCAAAAACCCTGGATCTCACAGCACAATGAATGTTTTCAAGTTGCCTAAATATAAAGAAATGTGTTGAACTTTCAGTATGGTTCATACAGACTTGCATGTTTTTCTCAGTCAGGCTACTGTCACTGAGTTCTGACTAAAGGGAAGTGATAAACACTCTAAAACATGTTAATCTGTGTAGTTTTCACACACAGTTCTTCCTCCATTCAGTGCAGCAGCATCAGTTTGAGCTCTGAGAGGATTTCTGTCGTCTTCTCTCTTCTCTGGTAAGTCATTTACACACAACACAGTAAAACTTACTCCTGTAGTTTTGAGATTTTGAAACGTTAAGGTTTGAAACATGTTCATGATAAGATATGTCCTGTTTTTTTTTAATTATTAATCTTTAGCATATCTAGAAAAAAATCTATAAATAAAAATCTTAAACTTGAAAAAAGTGTTTATACCAACATAAGAGCTATAAATTCATGCAGAGTCACTAAAGGGAAAGAATTTATTGTTACTTCTCTCTCTCTTCCTCTCTCTATATATATTAATTCTATAAAATTTGTTTTCATATTCTGCTATAAGGTAAAAGTAAATGATGGAAACATTGGTGATCTTCCTCCTCACTGGATCTCTGATACAAGGTCTCATTCTTACAGATTATTCCTCTTTTTAACAAACTGAATTATTATGAAAGCACTTTCATGACCAACACGTGCTGCAGAAGTTTGTCCTGCATATTAACTTTGTATGGTTACTTACTTTTGTTTGCGTTTTAGGTGTTTTTTGTGGCTTCAGTATCAGTCTGCCGCAGACATTAGAAGCTGTGAAAGGATCCTGCGTTTTCATACCCTGCACATTTGATGTTGATCGACAATATGAACGTTTCCTCACTGACAAAACAAAGAGAATGTGGTATAAAGATGCAAACCCTTTCACTGTAGTGTTTGACTCCAGCAGCCCCGACACTGGACCATTTAAAGGAGAAATATTCGGCACTGCTACACAGAAAAACTGCAGCACACGCTTCGATAATGTCGGTCAGAGTCATGATGGGTCATATTACTTCAAACTTGAAGATGTTGGAGTGAAGCATAACTTGAAACCAAATCCACCCTTCCAAGTTGTCGTCTTAGGTGAGTGTCATATTGTTCATGCTGCTTCTGTAGTGACTCGACTCAAATTAAAATGAAATCTACTACTGTACAATATATACCTTCATTATTGGATATAATGATCCATAAGATCTTTTAATATTTGACTGCATCTCTATGTGTGTTTCAGGATCTCCACCCAAACCCACACTGAGTGTCTTTAAGGATCAGCAGGAGGTGATGGAGACGGAGGAGGTGATGGAGGGAAGTTCAGTGAGTCTGCGCTGCTCTACTAAGATCTTCTGTCCGTCTCGTCCACCATCTCTCACATGGAGCTCGTCTCTCAATGAGAACATCACAGGACGGCAGTATCAGAACCAAACTGAGCTCATCTCTGATCTGAACTTCACTGTTTCTCACCGTCATCACGGAGTCACTTTCACCTGCTCTGCAACACACCAGCTACAGAAGCAGATCACAACACAAGAGTCCCGTATGCTACGAGTTCAGTGTAAGACAGGAATTATATCAATCTCTGCTGAATGATCAATTATAATTAGTGCTGTAAATCATAAAGTAATTGCTTGAATGATTTTCTCCTCCATCAGATGCTCCTAAAAACACATCAGTGATGATAAACCCAGCTGGTTTAGTTCTGGAGGGTCGTTCAGTGACTCTGAGCTGCAGCAGTGATGCAAACCCAGCAGTGAACTACACCTGGTTCAGAGACACTGAAGAACTCCTGAATCCAGTTCAGAGCGGACCAAACCTGACCATCAACAACACTGACCCGACACACAGTGGACGATACTACTGTAGAGCTGAGAACAAACACGGCACTCAGAACACATCAGTGCTGCTGGACGTCCAGTGTGAGTATTAAGAGTCTTTAATGATACAAATATTCTAAATATTTAAGGTCACTTGTTTTGCAGAGTGTAGCATTGCCAACCTTTGCATTGTGCATAGTAGATGTTAAATATGACTATGTATTGCGCCTGCCTAAATTTTTTTTCTGTTCTATCAGATGCTCCTAAAAACACATCAGTGAGGATAAACCCAGCTGGTTTAGTGCTGGAGGGTCGTTCAGTGACTCTGAGCTGCAGCAGTGATGCAAACCCAGCGGTGAACTACACCTGGTACAGAGACACTGAAGAACACCTGAAACCAGTTCAGACCGGACCAAACCTGACCATCAACAACACTGACCCGACACACAGTGGACGATACTACTGTAGAGCTGAGAACAAACACGGCACTCAGAACACATCAGTGCTGCTGGAGGTCCAGTGTGAGTATTAAGAGTCTTTAATGATACAAATATTTCAAATACAGTGGGGCAAAAAAGTATTTAGACAGCCACCAATTGTGCAAGTTCTCCCACTTAAAAAGATGAGGGAGGCCTGTAATTTTCATCATAGATATACCTCAACTATGAGACAAAATGAGAAAAAAAAAAATCCAGAAAGTCACATTGTAGGATTTTTAAAGAATTTATTTGCAAATTATGGTGGAAAATAAGTATTTGGTCAATAACAAAATATCATCTCAATACTTTGTTATATACCCTTTGTTGGCAATGACAGAGGTCAAACGTTTTCTGTAAGTCTTCACAAGGTTTTCACACACTGTTGCTGGTATTTTGACCCACTCCTCCATGCAGATCTCCTCTAGAGCAGTAATGTTTTGGGGCTGTCGCTGGGCAACACGGACTTTCAACTCCCTCCATAGATTTTCGATGGGGTTGAGATCTGGAGACTGGCTAGGCCACTCCAGGACCTTGAAATGCTTCTTACGAAGCCACTCCTTCGTTGCCCGGGCGGTGTGTTTGGGATCATTGTCATGCTGAAAGACCTAGCCACGTTTCATCTTCAATGCCCTTGCTGATGGAAGGAAGTTTTCACTCAAAATCTCATGATATATGGCCCCATTCTTTCGTTTACATGGATCAGTCGTCCTGGTCCCTTTTCAGAAAAACAGCCCCAAAGCATGATGTTTCCACTCCGATGCTTCACAGTAGGTATGGTGTTCTTTGGATGCAACTCAGCATTCTTTCTCCTCCAAACACGACAAGTTGAGTTACCAAAAAGTTCTATTTTGGTTTCATCTGACCATATGACATTCTCCCAATCCTCTTCTGGATCATTCAAATGCTCTCTAGCAAACTTCAGACGGGCCGGACATGTACTGGCTTAAGCAGGGGGACACGTCTGGCACTGCAGGATTTGAGTCCCTGGCGGCGCAGTGTGTTACTGATGGTAGCCTTTGTTACTTTGGTCCCAGCTCTCTGCAGGTCATTCACTAGGTCCCCCCGTGTGGTTCTGGGATTTTTGCTCACAGTTCTTGTGATCATTTTGACCCCACGGGGTGAGATCTTGCGTGGAGCCCCAGATCGAGGGAGATTATCAGTGGTCTTGTATGTCTTCCATTTTCTAATAATTGCTCCCACAGTTGATTTCTTCACACCAAGCTGCTTACCTATTGCAGATTCAGTCTTCCCAGCCTGGTGCAGGTCTACAATTTTGTTTTTGGTGTCTTTTGACAGCTCTTTGGTTTTGGCCATGGTGGAGTTTGGAGTTGGACTGTTTGAGGTTGTGGACAGGTGTCTTTTATACTGATAACGAGTTCAAACAGATGCCATTAATACAGGTAACGAGTGGAAGGACAGAGGAGCCTCTTAAAGAAGAAGTTACAGGTCTGTTAGAGCCAGAAATCTTGCATGTTTGTAGGTGACCAAATACTTATTTTATCAAGGAATTTACCAAGTAATTCTTTAAAAATCCTACAATGTGATTTTCTGGATTTTTTCCCCCTCATTTTGTCTCTCATAGTTGAGGTATACCTATGATGAAAATTACAGGCCTCTCTCATCTTTTTAAGTGGGAGAACTTGCACAATTGGTGGCTGACTAAATACTTTTTTGCCCCACTGTATTTAAGGTCACTTGTTTTGCACAGTGTAGCATTGCCAACCTTTATATTGTATATAGTAGATGTTAAATATGACTATGTATTGTGGCTGCCTACATTTTTTTTCTCCTCCATCAGATGCTCCTAAAAACACATCAGTGATGATAAACCCAGCTGGTTTAGTTCTGGAGGGTCGTTCAGTGACTCTGAGCTGCAGAAGTGATGCAAACCCAGCAGTGAACTACACCTGGTACAGAGACACTGAAGAACTCCTGAAACCAGTTCAGACCGGACCAAACCTGACCATCAACAACACTGACCCGACACACAGCGGACGATACTACTGTAGAGCTGAGAACAAACACGGCACTCAGAACACATCAGTGCTGCTGGACGTCCAGTGTGAGTATTAAGAGTCTTTAATAATTTACAGTATATGCCTTATCTTTACAAATTCAATGAGTTTAATTTCTTTATTTGCTTTTTGTTTTTTCAGCCTCCATCAACACACAGAGTTATTTCTGTCAACGCCCTGCTGACGCTTAACATTCATCAGGCTTTACATTGCATCCAAAAATCAATATTATTGAAATTATATATCAAAACTCATCTTTTCTCTTTGGCTTTTGGTTCACTGTTTATCTTGAGTGTCTTTGCTGAGACTACAGTATTTCAAAACAAATCTCTTCTGTTTTCAGCTTTGGTCAGTATCTTTGGGTTAGAAAGAATCTGCTTGCTTATGATTCAGATTTCACCCCAAACAGGTTGGATAACAGATTTCAGTTGTGGGCAAATAAGGGAATTACTTCTTTTTGCACCATTATTGAGAAAGATGAAATCTGAAACGTTCAACTACTAAAGAAAAAGTTTCTACTAGAAATTCAAGATTTTTACAGATAGCTCCAGGTTCGAAATTATTATGACCAAAATATAAAAGAAAAACTTGAAGATAATCTGAATCCATTGATAGACCAACTTAAGAAGGCACACACATCAGGTATTAGATATAGGATCATTTCTCTGCTATACAACAGTTTAAAACACACTCTACAACTTCTACCAAAGAGAAATGGATTTACGTACCTGGGTGCACTTTTTAGCGTGACATGAAATACGTAGCAATAAGTACATATCACTGCAGTTTCCAAAATAAATGAACATTTTCACACAAATTTACAGAGTTGCGATTAATAAAGCGTAATTTTCGCACAATTACTTGAAGAATATCATGCTATGACTTCAAAACAATATTAATATGCTGGGAGATTTGAAAACTGATGCTTTTGAACGTTAGCATTGCACACTTCCAGCTTCATATCTATGGGTTTTCATACATGATAAGTTTGTTCGGTAGTTAGGAGACGAGAAACACCGGTTCGAATCCCTTGTGACTACGTTTCGACAAAGCAGTTAAAATCTGGGTAAAAGGAAGTTCAAATGGCACAGTTGCATCAGCTAATACGTTTTCATATCAGTTTTGCATTTGTTAACACTATTGGGTAGGTTTAGGGCTGGATTTGGTGTAGGGTATACTTCCAATAGAGCATTAACCTTTAGCGACAGTCCCCGAATATTCAAATTCTGAACCGCCGCAATACGTATCTGAAGCAACGTAATAGAAAAACAGCAATAAGTACCAATATTTATGTAATAAAAACGTGCCAGGTTTCACATATTGAACCTGTGTTTTAGCGCCACTCAGTGGACATTTCTATTTCAAACTGCGGCGAAACATGCAGCAAGGTACGTAAAAGGGTGTCGCACAAAAAAGTGCGCAGAGATACGTATTTTTATGAGACCAGGTAGAATAATCTTTACTGATGAAGAGTGGTCAAATATATGGACATTTCAGTGAAAATGAACCAGTTCATTAAATTGGAAGGAATACTGTTGGAAAAACATTAGCAGATATTTTAAAACACCTACAAACGGCCAAATACAGTAGTAACTCTCTAAAATGTTGGCCAAACTGTGCATGTAATGAAGCAAACCATTATCATATTTTGGAAATGTCTACATATTCAAGAATACTAGAAAGAAACACATGAGGCTCTTGAATATATTTTTATAAGAGACATGCCTCTAGAAAGCAAATTGCTGTATTTTGGCTGCGTATGTCCAGATATAGTATAACAGCAGATGATAAATACCTGATGGGTGTGCTTTTGGCAGACAGTAAGAAAGCAGTCACACGTAAATGATTAAAACAAGAGAGACCAACTTTAGATGTTACCATAGAGATTTATATGATGGAAAAGTTCACTTTTTTGGTTAATTTAAAGGAGGACGTGTTTCTGGGAAAATGTGTTGAATATGTATCAGAAACAAGGTCTGATTATGTATATAATGTATATAACACATACTTGTGTATATATGTACATGTGTGTATATATATATATATATATATATATATATATATGTGTGTGTGTGTGTGTGTGTGTGTGTGTGTGTGTGTGTGTGTGTGTGTGTGTGTTTGCGAATATGCATGTACTCTGTTTTATATCTACAGTATATACATAATGGAGATCGTTTGAGGTTATTTTGGATGGAACTGAATTAGGACACATGTTCTAACCCTGCATGGATGTATATAGTTACCCTTTTTTTAACATGTTATTTTTCTTTGTAAAACGGAAAACAGGTTATACTCTGAAACAATTTAACAATTTTAGTATAATTTATAGTTAAAACATATTAGTTAATTGTACATATCTACACATTGTAAAGACACTTTATGGTTGCATTGAGCATTAAATGTGACTTGAAATATGCTATATGATTGTACTCGAATGAGTGTTCACAATAAACAAAACTAAAATAGAAAAAAAAATAAAGCATCTGCCAATGGACTATTTAATCTTCAATTTCCCTCGCTCCATATTTAATGTAAACTGTGAAACAATACAGAGCATACGAAGAATTACCAGCCTGTGATACAATATCTTGATATCTTGAAAATTTTGAAAAGAAATAAAATGCAAATATTTCCTCATCTCCTGTACATCTTAGAGTCTTAGCATGGTGTTTTAAATGCGATTCAACACTGAATATTGAGAGTTGAGAATTATTTCTATATCACCGAAAATTAGTGGTGGAGGTAACGAATTACTGCTACTCACATTACTGTAATTAAGTAGTTTTTTCGGGTACCTGTACTTTTTTGAGTATGTTTCTAAAGCTGTATTTTTACTTGTAGCCTACTTAAGTACAAATTTAGCAAAATAATCTACTTCGTTATTTTTAAATCATAGCTCGTTACTGAGTACGCCCCTAAAATTTGAATTGATATTCAAACCTTTGACGGCATTTCAATGGCCGATAAAGATATCCGATCGTAAACGGACCAATAAAAGCCCTGATATCTGAACCTGCAGCAGGTGTAGAGCTGATCAGACAGTGAGGGAGCTCAGCGTAACTGGAGTCAAAGTTTGGAGAAACAAACGACATGGTAGTGTTATCCTAAATATCTATATTTTTATACCGATACTGAAATATCTGATACGGTTCCATTACTCATTCTCCACAGTATCTACCGTCTATACACCGATACACGCTGCGTCTCTCTCCTCTCCGACAGCGAGTTTGACGCGCGTCCGTCTCCTGTCAATACAGAGTCTGAATATCCACGCGGGATTATCCAGGTATTCCGGATCATTTTAATCATTTCCACACAAAATGTGGCGAGCGTTTTATTGTAACATGAGAACACAGTCATGTAATCTCAGAAAACTGGATGCGAGCTCTCAAATAGGCTTAACTTATACAAATGAACTGCTTGTCTCTCTCCGATATTGCTTGCGGCAGACTGTGTGCAATCGCGATCTCACCGTGCTTTTAAAGTAGAAATGATTTCTCTTTGCTCCTGGATTAAATTTTGTGAAAGGTTATCAACCATTCAGAATAGATCCACCACACCTGACCGATGGAAATGCTGCTGGAAATTGTATTGGCTGTAAGTGAAATGCACCAGAAAGTCTTTCAACAATCAAAGACGGATCTTTAATTTCTTTACAATGTAAGTTTACGCTAGAAATGTTTTGAATGGGATATTTGTATGATTTGTACATATAAATATCCTAGTCTGTGTAACTACATCATTGTACAGACATTACAGGTCAAAGCCATCTGATGTTCCATTTATCTAAATAAATAACATATATGGCTCTTAAAACACTGCCTATGAAAATTTAGTCTTGTCATATTTTGAATACCTCAACTGAATTGCGGTCATTTGCTTTATAATTTTATTACTGACTGTGTACTTGTGTTTTTTTGTAAATTCAATTCAGTTTGAAATCAAGCTTCCTTGTGTTGTAAGCTTTTGGAACAAAGTTACCCTATTTTAAAGACACAGAATGAGCAAATGTTTAAGATGGAGATTTTTGTAATGGTAATTGATCATTGTTTATATGTATGTAAATAAAAGCCTATTTAAAAATGTTCATGTAAAGCGAACGTGTCTTTTTATAAGACTTGGATTAAACCACTTAAAGCTTAACATAATGATTGCCTTGAAAAAAAAATGGATGAACAAAAAAAATTGAGATGTTAAAATACCTATGGCAGTATACAGTATAGTTTTGCCAATGGTACTGAAAATGATTGAAGTCATCATGAAATTAAAAAAATGATCCTACTTACTTTTTTAGTGCACATTACTAGTCTTGTGGTGAACAATTAAACTGTGCAAGTCAATAAACCAAAAAAATAATAATAATTGTCTGCCGTCTTAATATTTAATCAAAACCTGAAATGTTGCTGAAATCCGCTTGTTAAGTCATGACGTAAGGACTGCTGTTTCCGGGTCCAAGCCTCTACTCATTTCACTTGAGAATACCATCTCAACAGCCATCTATGACCACTATTTAATACTACATATTTAAGCTAAGCATATACAAATTTTGCTGTGCACACCACAGTCTCTGTGTTCAGTGTCTCAGACACTAATATTTTAGTTGAAACACGTATTAGTTCTTTAGTTTTCAGTATTGCATGACATCGTGGGTGTATATTAGCACAGTTTGTTGTTTTCTTGGGGCGTCTGGCAGAGCGTTAGGACCCAGAAGTGGTGAAGCCTGTTGTCAGATGTAACAAGCAGATATTCTTAACCACTTAACTGTGAATCTGTGAAGAGCAAGAGGTGGAGAGGAGGTGCACCACAATAAAACCCCACCCTTGATCCAATATTCTGTTTCACTTGAAAATACATCACAACACTGAAGTCAGTTGCAACTGGTTCATGGGGACCTTAATATTGATATTTTTCAAGGTATTGAAGCTAGAAATAACTGTATCATGACCACTAATTCACGTGCTTTGCTAATAAGTTAAAAGTGGGTTTTGTTCAAAGAAGCTATTATCCACATAGATCTTTGATATGAATGAATACGAAAATCATTAGAGTATTATTTCAGCAATGTAATAGTACTTGTACTTAAGAACAAATTTTCAGTACTCTTTCCAACACTGCCAAAAACCCTGGATCTCACAGCACAATGAATGTTTTCAAGTTGCCTAAATATAAAGAAATGTGTTGAACTTTCAGTAAGGTTCATACAGACTTGCATGTTTTTCTCAGTCAGGCTACTGTCACTGAGTTCTGACTAAAGGGAAGTGATGATAACTCTAATACATGTTAATCTGTGTAGTTTTCACACACAGTTCTTCCTCCATTCAGTGCAGCAGCATCAGTTTGAGCTCTGAGAGGATTTCTGTCGTCTTCTCTCTTCTCTGGTAAGTCATTTACACACAACACAGTAAAACTTACTCCTGTAGTTTTGAGATTTTGAAACATTAAGGTTTGAAACATGTTCATGATAAGATATGTCCTGTTTTTTTTTATTATTATTAATCTTTAGCACATCTAGAAAAAAAATCTAGAAATAAAAATCTTAAACTTGAAAAAATGTTTATACCAACATAAGAGCTATAAATTCATGCAGAGTCACAAAAGCGAAATAATTTATTGTTACTTCTCTCTCTCTTCCTCTCTCTATATATATTAATTCTATAAAATTTGTTTTCATATTCTGCTATAAGGTAAAAGTAAATGATGGAAACATTGGTGATCTTCCTCCTCACTGGATCTCTGATACAAGGTCTCATTCTTACAGATTATTCCTCTTTTTAACAAACTGAATTATTATGAAAGCACTTTCATGACCAACACGTGCTGCAGAAGTTTGTCCTGCATATTAACTTTGTATGGTTACTTACTTTTGTTTGCGTTTTAGGTGTTTTTTGTGGCTTCAGTATCAGTCTGCCGCAGACATTAGAAGCTGTGAAAGGATCCTGCGTTTTCATACCCTGCACATTTGATGTTGATCGACAATATGAACGTTTCCTCACTGACAAAACAAAGAGAATGTGGTATAAAGATGCAAACCCTTTCACTGTAGTGTTTGACTCCAGCAGCCCCGACACTGGACCATTTAAAGGAGAAATATTCGGCACTGCTACACAGAAAAACTGCAGCACACGCTTCGATAATGTCGGTCAGAGTCATGATGGGTCATATTACTTCAGACTTGAAGATGTTGGAGTGAAGCATAACTTGAAACCAAATCCACCCTTCCAAGTTGTCGTCTTAGGTGAGTGTCATATTGTTCATGCTGCTTCTGTAGTGACTCGACTCAAATTAAAATGAAATCTACTACTGTACAATATATACCTTCATTATTGGATATAATGATCCATAAGATCTTTTAATATTTGACTGCATCTCTATGTGTGTTTCAGGATCTCCACCCAAACCCACACTGAGTATCTTTAAGGATCAGCAGGAGGTGATGGAGACGGAGGAGGTGATGGAGGGAAGTTCAGTGAGTCTGCGCTGCTCTACTAAGATCTTCTGTCCGTCTCGTCCACCATCTCTCACATGGAGCTCATCTCTCAATGAGAACATCACAGGACGGCAGTATCAGAACCAAACTGAGCTCATCTCTGATCTGAACTTCACTGTTTCTCACCGTCATCACGGAGTCACTTTCACCTGCTCTGCAACACACCAGTTACAGAAGCAGATCACAACACAAGAGTCCCGTGTGCTACGAGTTCAGTGTAAGACAGGAATTATATCAATCTCTGCTGAATCATCAACTATAATTAGTGCTGTAAATCATAAAGTAAACCCCTGAATGATTTTCTCCTCCATCAGATGCTCCTAAAAACACATCAGTGATGATAAACCCAGCTGGTTTAGTTCTGGAGGGTCGTTCAGTGACTCTGAGCTGCAGCAGTGATGCAAACCCAGCAGTGAACTACACCTGGTACAGAGACACCGAAGAACTCCTGAAACCAGTTCAGACCGGACCAAACCTGACCATCAACAACACTGACCCGACACACAGCGGACGATACTACTGTAGAGCTGAGAACAAACACGGCACTCAGAACACATCAGTGCTGCTGGACGTCCAGTGTGAGTATTAAGAGTCTTTAATGATACAAATATTCCAAATACAGTGGGGCAAAAAAGTATTTAGTCAGCCACCAATTGTGCAAGTTCTCCCACTTAAAAAGATGAGAGAGGCCTGTAATTTTCATCATAGATATACCTCAACTATGAAAAAATCCAGAAAGTCACATTGTAGGATTTTTAAAGAATTTTTTTCAAATTATGGTGGAAAATAAGTATTTGGTCAATAACAAAATATCATCTCAATACTTATTATATACCCTTTGTTGGCAATGACAGAGGTCAAACGTTTTCTGTAAGTCTTCACAAGGTTTTCACACACTGTTGCCGGTATTTTGGCCCATTCCTCCATGCAGATCTCCTCTAGAGCAGTAATGTTTTGGGGCTGTCGCTGGGCAACACGGACTTTCAACTCCCTCCATAGATTTTCGATGGGGTTGAGATCTGGAGACTGGCTAGGCCACTCCAGGACCTTGAAATGCTTCTTACGAAGCCACTCCTTCGTTGCCCGGGCAGTGTGTTTGGGATCATTGTCATGCTGAAAGACCCAGCCACGTTTCATCTTCAATGCCCTTGCTGATGGAAGGAAGTTTTCACTCAAAATCTCATGATATATGGCCCCATTCTTTCTTCCGTTTACACGGATCAGTCGTCCTGGTCCCTTTGCAGAAAAATAGCCCCAAAGCATGATGTTTCCACCCCCATGCTTCACAGTAAGTATGGTGTTCTTTGGATGCAACTCAGCATTCTTTCTCCTCCAAACACGACAAGTTGAGTTTTTACCAAAAAGTTCTATTTTGGTTTCATCTGACCATATGACATTCTCCCAATCCTCTTCTGGATCATTCAAATGCTCTCTAGCAAACTTCAGACGGGCCGGACATGTACTGGCTTAAGCAGGGGGACACGTCTGGCACTGCAGGATTTGAGTCCCTGGCGGCGCAGTGTGTTACTGATGGTAGCCTTTGTTACTTTGGTCCCAGCTCTCTGCAGGTCATTCACTAGGTCCCCACGTGTGGTTCTGGGATTTTTGCTCACCGTTCTTGTGATCATTTTGACCCCACGGGGTGAGATCTTGCATGGAGCCCCAGATCGAGGGAGATTATCAGTGGTCTTGTATGTCTTCCATTTTCTAATAATTGCTCCCACAGTTGATTTCTTCACACCAAGCTTCTTACCTATTGCAGATTCAGTCTTCCCAGCCTGGTGCAGGTCTACAATTTTGTTTTTGGTGTCCTTTGACAGCTCTTTGGTCTTGGCCATGGTGGAGTTTCGAGTTGGACTGTTTGAGGTTGTGGACAGGTGTCTTTTATACTAATAACAAGTTCAAACAGATGCCATTAATACAGGTAACGAGTGGAAGGACAGAGGAGCCTCTTGAAGAAGTAGTTTCAGGTCTGTGAGAGCCAGAAATCTTGCTTGTTTGTAGGCGACCAAATACTTATTTTACCAAGGAATTTACCAATTAATTCTTTAAAAATCCTACAATGTGATTTTCTGGATTTTTCCCCCTCATTTTGTCTCTCATAGTTGACGTGTACCTATGATGAAAATTACAGGCCTCTCTCATCTTTTTAAGTGGGAGAACTTGCACAATTGGTGGCTGACTAAATACTTTTTTGCCCCACTGTATTTAAGGTCACTTGTTTTGCACAGTCTAGCATTGCCAACCTTTATATTGTATATAGTAGATGTTAAATATGACTATGTATTGCGGCTGCCTACATTTTTTTTCTGTTCGATCAGATGCTCCTAAAAACACATCAGTGATGATAAACCCAGCTGGTTTAGTTCTGGAGGGTCGTTCAGTGACTCTGAGCTGCAGCAGTGATGCAAACCCAGCAGTGAACTACACCTGGTTCAGAGACACTGAAGAACACCTGAAACCAGTTCAGACCGGACCAAACCTGACCATCAACAACACTGACCCGACACACAGTGGACGATACTACTGTAGAGCTGAGAACAAACACGGCACTCAGAACACATCAGTGCTGCTGGACGTCCAGTGTGAGTATTAAGAGTCTTTAATGATACAAATATTCTAAATATTTAAGGTCACTTGTTTTGCAGAGTGTAGCATTGCCAACCTTTGCATTGTGCATAGTAGATGTTAAATATGACTATGTATTGCGCCTGCCTAAATTTTTTTTCTGTTCTATCAGATGCTCCTAAAAACACATCAGTGATGATAAACCCAGCTGGTTTAGTTCTGGAGGGTCGTTCAGTGACTCTGAGCTGCAGCAGTGATGCAAACCCAGCAGTGAACTACACCTGGTTCAGAGACACTGAAGAACTCCTGAAACCAGTTCAGACCGGACCAAACCTGACCATCAACAACACTGACCCGACACACAGCGGACGATACTACTGTAGAGCTGAGAACAAACACGGCACTCAGAACACATCAGTGCTGCTGGACGTCCAGTGTGAGTATAAAAATGGACATTGGATGCAAAATTCACATGAATTGCAAATAAACTGTCTTAGCAGTGTGTGGACACAACCACCCTACAATGATAAAAATCCATTTTTTAACCACCAAAAAAAACTGTCTCAATCAAGCCCAGTATGACATCATACTGCTCAAGGCCCGCCCACGACCACTGACGGACTGTCCTGTATTAGCATATCTCCGCTCTCAGCCAGTTGTATGCTGTCCGCTATTTTCTCAGTGCACGTGCAGCTGTAGCGACAACAATCTCTCATTTTGTAGTTGGATGTACTGTAAAAGTGAACAGTCTTCATTTTCTCCTGACTTCAGAGCCACTGAAGACGTAGTGGATTAGTTTTGTTTTTTGATGGTAACGCATCAGTGAATACACCAAAAATACAAGAGGGGGCGGGGTAAGCAGCAGCTCATTATCATTTATAGAGACAGACATGCAGCGCAATGGGTCGCTGTGAGCAGAGCTGTTTTTGACAAGGTATACACCACCATTGAGGAATTTTAGTATGTTGCAGACATTTCATGAAGATATATTTCTCATACTTCCATTAGTGTTATTTTATAGTTGATGTCTACTATTATTTTAAAAACCTGAAAAAAAAGTCAAAATACTACAACCCGAATTCCGGAAATTTTAATAAAATGAAAACTAAATCACAATAGAACATAGATAACATAACAAATGTTTAAACTGAGAACTTTTACAGTTTTATGTACAAAATGAGCTCATTTCAAATTTGATGCCTGCTACAGATCTCAAAATAGTTGGGACGGGGGCATGTTTACCGTGGTGTAGCATCTCCTCTTCTTTTCAGAACAGTTTGAAGACGTCTGGGCATCGAGGTTATGAGTTTCTGGAGTTTTGGGGTTGGAATTTGGTTCCATTATTGCCTGATATAGGTTTTCAGCTGCTGAAGAGTTCGTGGTTGTCTTTGACGTATTTTTCGTGTAATGATGCGCCAAATGTTCTCTATAGGTGAAAGATCTAGACTGTAGGCAGGCCAATTCAGCACCCAGACTCTTCTACTATAAAGCCATGCTGTTGTG
Organism: Acrossocheilus fasciatus; assembly: GCA_036784905.1. Taxonomy (NCBI): domain Eukaryota; kingdom Metazoa; phylum Chordata; class Actinopteri; order Cypriniformes; family Cyprinidae; genus Acrossocheilus; species Acrossocheilus fasciatus. Next base: position 2,102,117 of record CM071941.1, read on the forward strand.
ATAGCTGCAGTATGTGGTTTTGCATTGTCCTGCAGAAATACACAAGGCCTTCCCTGAAATAGTCATCATCTGGAGGGGAGCATATTTTGCTCTAAAACCTTTATATACCTTTCAGCATTCATAATGCCTTCCAAGCTGTCCATACCATACGCACTTACCATCAGAGATGCTGGCTTTTGAACAGAATGCTGATGACGTGCTGGAAGGTCTCCCTCCTCTTTAGCCCGGAGGACATGGCGTCCGTGATTTCCAACAAGAATGTCTAATTTGGGCTCAGGACTTGGCCCACAGGACACCACGGCGCTTCTGGACCATGTTCACATATGGCTTCCTTTTTGCATGATAAAGCTTTAGTTGGCATCTGCAGATGGCACAGCGGATTGAGTTTACCGACAGTGGTTTCTGGAAGTATTCCTGGGCCCATTTAGTAATGTCAATGACCGAATCATGCCGATGAGTGATGCAGTGTCGTCTGAGGCCCGAAGACAACGGGCATCCAACAATATTCTTCGGCCTTGTCCCTTTCGCACATAGATAGTAATGCTCTAGATTGCATTGCATTTGAATGGAAAGTGCATTGTTTTGGGGGAAAATCAATGCAAATTGACATGAAAGAGTTGCAAAAACCACAAAAAGATGTTTAAATTATTTAAACTTGACATATAGCTTAAGTCAAAGTCAATTTTATTATATAAACTTCAGCATGCTATATCTTATATGGTGTGTGAATCACAGAGTATGCCGACAATTGTAAATAGGCTGACGATATACATATATGACGATATATGTTAGAAAAGCCGTGAAAAGGGTATAGCACTGTGACAAACATCTTCATTTACAGAAATATGGGAAAACCGAGGGAGATTTGGTTCCCTTTTGTAAATGATTTTGTTACAGAGCAACATGTTGAAGTCATTCTACCGCATTTTGAAATGCAAGATTTCGATATAAAACATTTGTAAAACTGCTCTTAAACCAGTGAAATTACAAGAAACTGTCAGTCCTTCTATAATGGAAACGCAGGGATCAAACAGGGTACGAGTCGAAATGATTTTTTGTTGCAAGCGACAGCATTAGATGCTGCACATTAAACAAAGTTTTGGCTAAAAAAAAAAAGGTACTGCAGCAGTTTATCTCAATCATTTGAGTCATGACGACAACTATTTAAGTTATGTTCAACCAAGCAACTACAAGAAGGAAAAATTTGTAGCATAAACAAATTAAGTTGATTAGGTCGTTTCAACTCATTTAAATTACACACAATATTAAGATGATTAACATTATTATGTTAACAGAGCTCAAAATAATGTTTGCGCATAAAAATGAAAATTGTCAGTTTACTCGCACTCATTCCAAACCTGCATGACTTCTTTACTTTTTTTGAGAAAGATATTTTAATAAATGTCTCAGTATCTTTTCATCCATACAACGGAAGCCAATGGGGACCAATTGTCAAAATATTTTTTTGATATAAAGTCATGTCAGTTTTGGTGAGTAAATGACAATATTAATTTTTGGGTGAATTATGTAAATTAAGGACTTTTTATAATTGAGTCCTGCTGTAGTCAGAAGAGTAAAATGAGTTCTTCAACACAATAATGTGTTTAAAATTGTGGCTTGTTCCTCTTTTCAACTAAAGCAAATTATTAGCACTAGGTTGTTTTTCTTCTACTTTTGTCATGAACTTAGTTTTCACCCACAGTGAGAAGTTCAGCAGTTTCTATTAAGTGCTAGGAAACACCTACAAGTCACAAAGTAGTTTTAATCTACACAGTTTGTCTACACTGTAAAAATGAAACAATCTGTGAAGTTTACAGTAAAACAAATGGCCGCTAGCCAAAACCTTTGCATAAAAAATACAGTTGAACTTAATTGAACTTAAATTTACAGAACAAGATTTATGGATACATATTCTCTCTTTCAGTTGCACCCAATATCTCCAGCTCTTGTAGCCGAAACAGTGTAATCGCGTGTGTCTGTGAGGCTCATGGGAATCCCTGCCCTACACTAGAGTGGCGTCTGTCTGGACATGTGCTCGCTAACTCTACAGAGACGTCCATCAGTGAGGAGACGCTAGGAAGCACAGGAGTGAAGAGCGTCCTGACCATCCGTCAGCCCCTCACAGACACGGACGTCCTGCAGTGTTTCAGCTCAAACACTTACGGCAGAGCGAGTCAACAGTTTCAGACCTTCCCATCAACACAAGAGACAAGTGAGAAACAAAACAACAGCTTTATCTGATCGACAAGAAAGATCACAGATGATGTCTTCACCCTTGTGAAAAAGAAGTGTGATTCATTCTATTGAAAAAACTACTTGCAGATAATATATTCATGACACTTAGAGTAGACTTATATGACTATGTTTAAGACACATAAGTACACTTTTAAAAAGCGCAGTAATGATGTCAATTTCACATCTGAGATCTCCTAAACTATGAAAGACCAACCTCTGAGCAATTAAACACTGCTTTCCAGGTTTCCATCATCCATCGGTGCTGCTCGGAGCTGCTGTCGGCGCGTCAGTGATGATGATCGTGTGCATCGTGACGCTCTGCTATGAACGGTGTGTACAGATGCCCTTTGAGGAAACACAAGACGTATAAAATTACTTGAAATAAAATAAACAACTAAAATACAAAAAAAAAAAAAACTTTACTAAAATTAAACTAAAATGAATCAACTATATAGACATTAGAAGAAAATTTTTTTTTTTACATGTTTTAGTCCATCAGATTGATGTACATGAAAAATGTAAAAAGTTTTCTTTTAGCTTCATTTCAGTTAAAAGTGATCTTTTTATTTTTATTTCGAGTAACATTTTTTTAATGGTTTTAGTTTTGGTTAACTATAGTACTCCGGGACCACACATTGTTCTGATGAGACTTTACCTGGTTCTTCATCACAAGGAGGATTTGTCATTCTGATTGAGATATTGTTTAAGCATCAACTTTTTAATAACCTGAAAACTTGTTTTTCAGAAGAAGGAAAGAAAAACCGTCAGAAACCAGACAAGACGACACATCTGGACTCACTCTGACTCAAACAGTGAGTAATTCATTCTCAAAGACACTACAGACAGTGGTTCAGCAGATCTTCTCCACTCATTTTGCCGTTTCTTCTCCATCAGGCCGTGGCTCTGGATAATGACGGCCAGTTTGTTTACGGCAATAAAGGCATGCTGTCATCCACCGCCCCGAGTTCACCAGAATCTCTTCATTATTCCTCCATCGACTTCACAAACACTGAACCGCCATCAGGAGAGATCACGGGCATCTCCTCGCTGACCAGTGAATACGCTACGGTCCGACACCGTCCTGCAGGAGCAGAGAACAACACCTCAACATCTGAGACAGAGCCCAAAAAACAAGACATGACAGCAGAGATCACAGACACCTCATCACCGGCATCAGAAGACATGATTTATGAAAACGTGCACCAGAGGGATTTGGAATGACTTACTTTCATCAAATATTTAATATTTTAAGATATGTTTTCTAACTGTTTTAACAGGGTAGTTTGCCCAAAAAGGCCAAGATGTAAGTGATGTTGTCATGTGTAAAGAAGAGTAAAGAAGATTTTTAGCTGAAACCGTGCTGCTTGGTGATTCATAAAATGCATGTTACCGACACTTTGTGGGTCAAAAAAAGCAAACAGATTATTTACAACGCTATTACCAGTAATCCAGTCCTGTACAATTTATTTTTATTATGCATTTTATTATACACCAATGTCTTTTATATCTTACTCAAAATATATTTATTTTTATTACATTATTAATTATCAATTGTGTTTTAAGACATGTGCATAAGCTTAATTAAATGTCTCTGAAAAAGCAATAGCCTACCATGTCTAATAATTATAATACTAATACTACTAATAATAATTTTAAAAGTCCAAATAACTGATAAACTGAGTTAAAAATTGAATCTGAAACTGATATAAAAATGAAGCAGGCATGAAGAGCTCCCAGTGTAACGTGGAAACACGACAACAGGGTTTGTCAGGATCCATGTGCAGGCTAGTACAGGGTTGCTGCAGGATTTTTAAGCTCAAATTTAAGACTTTTTAAGGACCCATGGGAACCCTGTAGTAGTCTAAACGTAGTCAGACAGGCAGGTTTGAATACCAGCAAACAATATCATCCAAGACAGAGGCAAAAGAGTAGTCCACAAACAGCAGCAAACAATCATGAAAAAAGGAAACCACACCCAGTCTGATATGTCTGGAAGAAAAACATCTTATTTAAATGTTAGATTAAATTACTTACAGATTGTGTCTCTTCCAATTCCACACCCAGAGTCATCAGGCTTCCTTAGAAAAGAAGATTCCCTGATTTTGAGGAGTATGAATGACATTGTGCAGTCTGTATAGGAAAGATGCATAATATTTTATCTTTTGAAATTCAAATACCAAAAATATGGGTAAAATATGACTTTTATTTCTGACAAGTTTCAAGGTTTTTACCCAGTTAAGGCTTCAAGACGGCATGAAATGAAAATCCAGTTCTATTCTATTAACTTTGCAAACAACTTGTATAAAAACAAGCATTAAAAGAGCAAGTTTGTTACATAAAGCCTTTTACAAAAGAGAAGTTCTGGACATTCAGCATTTATGAATAAAGAATTTGCTTCTCAGAATATAAAGTTCACAATCGTGGACGTTCGGCATTTATGAGTAAAGAATTTGTCATTCAGAATTACAACGTTAATGAAACTGTGGAATTCAGCATTTATGAATAATAAAATTGACATTCAAAATGGAAAAATTTACAAAATTGTGGACATTCAGCATTTATGAATAAAGAATTTGACAGAAGAAGTTCAGAAGAAGAAGAAGAAGAAGTTCAGAAGAAGAAGAAGGTCAAATCATCAAGTGAATCCAGCCTTGAGGCTCCAAATTTGTAGTATTTTATATGGAAAAAATGAAGTTGACTGGGTTCTCTTTAGTTTTGTAGAAAGATCTTTGCAGAATAGGTATGATTAGATAGATTTGATTTATTTCCTGTAAATATTCCCATTACAATAAAAAAAACAGCATTTAAAAATATATTGTTTTATTAAAATCACGTTAACTGTATATAAGCACATAAAATAACACTTTGGAGCACTCTGGTGGTGTGTTACTCATCATAATGAGACAAACCGAAGTGCAGTTTTCTGTTCGCGCCACTAAGCTGCAGAAGTGGCTTTACTTTCAGCTCAAGACCTTCAGATCAACATTGAAAGACTGTTACAAAACAGAATTTGAATGAAATTGAATGAGCCATTTATAACAGCACCGTCCAATAAACAAATATGACATCCTCTGAGCCATAGGGTTTTTGATATTTTAACCATGTTATTCCAAAAAACAATTGCATGTTTTTGTTTTTTTTTTAATTATGAATAATAATAGGCCTATATCCATGCTGGGGAACAATATTTGTACACTGTAAAAAGTGATAAGTTGACTTAACGTTAAAAAAAAATTGAGGAAACTGTTGCCTTAAATTTTTTAAGTAAATAATAATTAAAAAAATAAGTTAAATGAATTGTCAAGTTCACTTAACTTTTTTTTATTTTTTTTATTATTATGTACCTAATAATTTTAAGGCAACGGGTTTCCTCAATTTTTTTTAAGTTAAGTCAACTTTTCACCGTGTAAGTATATGGCTAAGTACAAGTTCACCACGTGAGCAGCTTGTTTTGCTGAAACTACAGTATTTCAAAACAAATCTCTTCTGCTTTCAGCTTTGGTCAGTATCTTTGGGTTAGAAAGCATCTGCCAAAAATAATTTAATTTGTTGGAATGCAGTACAGTTTTGAAATGGCTTGCTTATGATTCAGATTTCACCCCAACAGCAGCAGCGTCAGTTTGAGCTCTGAGAGGATTTCTGTCGTCTTCTCTCTTCTCTGGTAAGTCATTTACACACAACACAGTAAAACTTACTCCTGTAGTTTAGAGATTTTGAAACATTAAGGTTTGAAACTTGTTCATGATAAGATATGTCCTGTTTTTTTTTATTATTATTAATCTTTAGCATATCTAGAAAAAAATTTAGAAATAAAAATCTTAATCTTAAAAAAAAAAGTGTTTATACCAACATAAGAGCTATAAATTCATGCAGAGTCACAAAAGGGAAAGAATTTATTGTTACTTCTCTCTCTCTTCCTCTCTCTATATATATTAATTCTATAAAATTTGTTTTCATATTCTGCTATAAGGTAAAAGTAAATGATGGAAACATTGGTGATCTTCCTCCTCACTGGATCTCTGATACAAGGTCTCATTCTTACAGATTATTCCTCTTTTTAACAAACTGAATTATTATGAAAGCACTTTCATGACCAACACGTGCTGCAGAAGTTTGTCCTGCATATTAACTTTGTATGGTTACTTACTTTCGTTTGCGTTTTAGGTGTTTTTTGTGGCTTCAGTATCAATCTGCCGCAGACAGTAGAAGCTGTAAAAGGATCCTGTGTTTTCATACCCTGCACATTTGATATTGATCAACAATATGAAAGTTTCCTCACTGACAGAGCAAAGAGAATGTGGTTTAAAGATGCAAACCCTTTCACTGTAGTGTTTGACTCCAGCAGCCCCGACACTGGACCATTTAAAGGAGAAATATTCGGCACTGCTACACAGAAAAACTGCAGCACACGCTTCGATAATGTCGGTCAGAGTCATGATGGGTCATATTACTTCAGACTTGACGATGATAGAATGAAGTATAGCTTCAAACCATATCCACCCTTCCAAGTTGTCGTCTTAGGTGAGTGTCATATTGTTCATGCTGCTTCTATAGTGACTCGACTCAATACGAATACAATATGTACCTTCATTATTGGATATAATGATCCATAAGATCTTTTAATATTTGACTGCGTCTCTATGTGTTTCAGAATCTCCACCCAAACCCACACTGAGAGTCTTTAAGGATCAGCAGGAGGTGATGGAGACGGAGGAGGTGATGGAGGGAAGTTCAGTGAGTCTGCGCTGCTCTACTAAGATCTTCTGTCCGTCTCGTCCACCATCTCTCACATGGAGCTCGTCTCTCAATGAGAGCATCACAGGACGGCAGTATCAGAACCAAACTGAGCTCATCTCTGATCTGAACTTCACTGTTTCTCACCGTCATCACGGAGTCACTTTCACCTGCTCTGCAACACACCAGCTACAGAAGCAGATCACAACACAAGAGTCCCGTATGCTACGAGTTCAGTGTAAGACAGGAATTATATCAATCTCTGCTGAATCATCAACTATAATTAGTGCTGTAAATCATAAAGTAAACCCCTGAATGATTTTGTCCTCCATCAGATGCTCCTAAAAACACATCAGTGATGATAAACCCAGCTGGTTTAGTTCTGGAGGGTCGTTCAGTGACTCTGAGCTGCAGCAGTGATGCAAACCCAGCAGTGAACTACACCTGGTACAGAGACACTGAAGAACTCCTGAAACCAGTTCAGACCGGACCAAACCTGACCATCAACAACACTGACCCGACACACAGCGGACGATACTACTGTAGAGCTGAGAACAAACACGGCACTCAGAACACATCAGTGCTGCTGGACGTCCAGAGTGAGTATTAAGACTCTTTAATCATTTACAGTATATGCCTTATCTTTACAAATTCAATGAGTTTAATTTCTTTATTTGTTTTTTTTTCAGCCTCCATCAACACACAGAGTTATTTCTGTCAACGCCCTGCTGACGCTTAACATTCATCAGGCTTTACATTGCATCCAAAAATCAATATTATTGAAATTATATATCAAAACTCATCTTTTCTCTTTGGCTTTTGGTTCACTGTTTATCTTGAGTGTCTTTGCTGAGACTACAGTATTTCAAAACAAATCTCTTCTGTTTTCAGCTTTGGTCAGTATCTTTGGGTTAGAAAGAATCTGCCAAAAAAAATAAAAAAATAATTTGTTGTAATGCAGTACAGTTTTGAAATGGCTTGCTTATGATTCAGATTTCACCCCAAACAGGTTGGATAACAGATTTCAGTTGTGGGCAAATACTGTGGGAATTACTTCTTTTTGCACCATTATTGAGAAAGATGAAATCTGAAACATTCAACTACTAAAGAAAAAGTTTCTACTAGAAATTCAAGATTTTTACAGATAGCTCCAGGTTCGAAATTATTATGACCAAAAAATAAAAGGAAAACTCGAAGATAATATGAATCCACTGATAGACCAACTTAAGAAGGCACACACATCAGGTATTAGATATAGGATCATTTCTCTGCAATACAACAGTTTAAAACACACACTCTACAACTTCTACCAAAGAGAAATGGATGACAGAATGTGAAATAATCTTTACTGATGAAGAGTGGTCCAATATATGGAAAATTCAGTGAAAATCAACCAGTTCATTAAATTGGAAGGAATACTGTTGGAAAAACATTAGTAGATATTTTAAAACACCTACAAACGGCCAAATACAGTAGTAACTCTCTAAAATGTTGGCCAAACTGTGCATGTAATGAAGCAAACCATTATCATATTTTGGAAATGTCTACATATTCAAGAATACTAGAAAGAAACACATGAGGCTCTTGAATATATTTTTATAAGAGACATGCCTCTAGAAAGCAAATTGCTGTATTTTGGCTGCGTATGTCCAGATATAATATAACAGCAGATGATAAATACCTGATGGGTGTGCTTTTGGGAGACAGTAAGAAAGCAATCACACGTAAATGATTAAAACAAGAGAGACCAACTTTAGATGTTACCATAGAGATTTATATGATGGAAAAGATCACTTTTTTGGTTAATTTAAAGGAGGACGTGTTTCTGGGAAAATGTGTTGAATATGTATCAGAAAGAAGGTCTGATTTTGTATATAATGTATATAACACATACTTGTGTATATATGTACATGTATGTATGTATGTATGTATGTATGTACAGTATTGTTCAAAATAATAGCAGTACAATGTGACTAACCAGAATAATCAAGGTTTTTAGTATATTTTTTATTGCTACGTGGCAAACAAGTTACCAGTAGGTTCTCAGAAAACAAACAAGACCCAGCATTCATGATATGGACCCTCTTAAGGCTGTGCAATTGGGCAATTAGTTGAATTAGTTGAAAGGGGTGTGTTCAAAACAGTAGCAGTGTGGCATTCAATCACTGAGGTCATCAATTTTGTGAAGAAACAGGTGTGAATCAGGTGGCCCCTATTTAAGGATGAAAATGGGTCGTTCAAGACATTGTTCAGAATAACAGCGTACTTTGATTAAAAAGTTGATTGGAGAGGGGAAAACCTATAAAGAGGTGCAAAAACTTATAGGCTGTTCAGCTAAAATGATCTCCAATGCCTTAAAATGGAGAGCAAAACCATAGAAACGTGGAAGAAAATGAAAGACAACCATCAAAATGGATCGAAGAATAACCAGAATGGCAAAGGCTCAGCCAATGATCACCTCCAGGATGATCAAAGACGGTCTGGAGTTACCTGTAAGTACTGTGACAGTTAGAAGACGTCTGTGTGAAGCTAATCTATTTTCAAGAATCCCCTGCAAAGTCCCTCTGTTAAAAAAAAGGCATGTGCAGAAGAGGTTACAATTTGCCAAAGAACACATCAACTGGCCTAAAGAGAAATGGAGGAACATTTTGTGGACTGATGAGAGTAAAATTGTTCTTTTTGGGTCCAAGGGCCAAAGGCAGTTTGTGAGACGACCCCCAAACTCTGAATTCAAGCCACAGTACACAGTGAAGACAGTGAAGCACGGTGGTGCAAGCATCATGATATGGGCATGTTTCTCCTACTATGGTGTTGGGCCTATTTATCACATACCAGGGATCATGGATCAGTTTGCATATGTTAAAATACTTGAAGAGGACATGCCCTTGAAATGGTTGTTTCAACAAGACAATGACCCCAAACACACTAGTAAACGAGCAAAGTCTTGGTTCCAAGCCAACAAAATTAATGTTATGGAGTGGCCAGCCCAATCTCCGGACCTTAATCCAATCGAGAACTTGTGGGGTGATATCAAAAATGCTGTTTCTGAAGCAAAACCAAGAAATGTGAATGAATTGTGGAATGTTGTTAAAGAATCATGGAGTGGAATAACAGCTGAGAAGTTGGTTGACTCCATGCCACACAGATGTGAAGCAGTTTTAAAAAACTGTGGTCATACAACTAAATATTAGTTTAGTGATTCACAGGATTGCTAAATCCTAGAAACAAAAACGTTTGTACAAAATATTTTTGAGTTTGTACAGTCAAAGGCAGACACTGCTATTTTTTTGAACAAACCCCTTTCAACTAATTGCCCAATTGCACAGCCTTAAGAGCGTGCATATCATGAATGCTGGGTCTTGTTTGTTTTCTGAGAATCTACTGCACCTACTGGTAACTTGTTTGCCACGTAGCAATAAAAAATATACTAAAAACCTTGATTATTCTGGTTAGTCACATTGTACTGCTATTATTTTGAACAATACTGTGTATATATATATATGTGTGTGTGTTTGCGAATATGCATGTACTCTGTTTAATATCTACAGTATATACATAATGGAGGTCGTTTGAGGTTATTTTGGATGGAACTGAATTAGGACACATGTTCTCACCCTGCATGGATGTATACAGTTACCCTTTTTTTAACATGTTATTTTTCTTTGTAAAACGGAAAACAGGTTATACTCTGAAACAATTTAACAAAATTTGAGTATAATTCATAGTTAAAACATATTAGTTAATTGTACATATCTACACATTGTAAAGACACTTTATGGTTGCATTGAGCATTAAATGTGACTAGAAATATGCTATATGATTGTACTCGAATGAGTGTTCACAATAAACAAAACTAAAATAGAAAAAAAAAAGAAAGCATCTGCCAATGGACTATTTAATCTTCAATTTCCCTCGCTCCATATTTAATGTAAACTGTGAAACAATACAGAGCATACGAAGAATTACCAGCCTGTGATACAATATCTTGATATCTTGAAAAATTTGAGAAGAAATAAAATGCAAATGTTTCCTCATCTCCTGTACATCTTAGAGTCTTAGCATGGTGTTTTAAATGCGATTCAACACTGAATATTGAGAGTTGAGAAGTATTTCTATAATCACCAAAAACCCTGGATCTCACAGCACAATGAATGTTTTCAAGTTGCCTAAATATAAAGAAATGTGTTGAATTTTCAGTAAGGTTCATACAGACTTGCATGTTTTTCTCAGTCAGGCTACTGTCACCGAGTTCTGACTAAAGGGAAGTGATAAAAACTCTAATACATGTTAATCTGTGTAGTTTTCACACATAGTTCTTCCTCCATTCAGTGCAGCAGCATCAGTTTGAGCTCTGAGAGGATTTCTGTCGTCTTCTCTCTTCTCTGGTAAGTCATTTACACACAACACAGTAAAACTTACTCCTGTAGTTTTGAGATTTTGAAACATTAAGGTTTGAAACATGTTCATGATAAGATATGTCCTGTTTTTTTTATTATTATTAATCTTTAGCATATCTAGAAAAAAAAATTGAAATAAAAATCTTAAACTTGAAAAAAAAAAAAGTGTTTATACCAACATAAGAGCTATAAATTCATGCAGAGTCACAAAAGGGAAAGAATTTATTGTTACTTCTCTCTCTCTCTCTCTCTCTCTCTCTATATATATTAATTCTATAAAATTTGTTTTCATATTCTGCTATAAGGTAAAAGTAAATGATGGAAACATTGGTGATCTTCCTCCTCACTGGATCTCTGATACAAGGTCTCATTCTTACAGATTATTCCTCTTTTTAACAAACTGAATTATTATGAAAGCACTTTCATGACCAACACGTGCTGCAGAAGTTTGTCCTGCATATTAACTTTGTATGGTTACTTACTTTCGTTTGCGTTTTAGGTGTTTTTTGTGGCTTCAGTATCAATCTGCCGCAGACAGTAGAAGCTGTAAAAGGATCCTGCGTTTTCATACCCTGCACATTTGATATTGATCAACAATATGAACGTTTCCTCACTGACAGAGCAAAGAGAATGTGGTTTAAAGATGCAAACCCTTTCACTGTAGTGTTTGACTCCAGCAGCCCCGACACTGGACCATTTAAAGGAGAAATATTCGGCACTGCTACACAGAAAAACTGCAGCACACGCTTCGATAATGTTGGTCAGAGTCATGATGGGTCATATTACTTCAGACTTGAAGATGTTGTAGTGAGGTATAACTTCAAACCATATCCACCCTTCCAAGTTGTCGTCTTAGGTGAGTGTCATATTGTTCATGCTGCTTCTGTAGTGACTCGACTCAAATTAAAATGAAATCTACTACTGTACAATATGTACCTTCATTATTGGATATAATGATCCAAAAGATCTTTTAATATTTGACTGCATCTCTATGTGTTTTAGGATCTCCACCCAAACCCACACTGAGAGTCTTTAAGGATCAGCAGGAGGTGATGGAGACGGTGGAGGTGATGGAGGGAAGTTCAGTGAGTCTGCGCTGCTCTACTAAGATCTTCTGTCCGTCTCGTCCACCATCTCTCACATGGAGCTCATCTCTCAATGAGAGCATCACAGGACGGCAGCATCAGAACCAAACTAAGCTCATCTCTGATCTGAACTTCACTGTTTCTCACCGTCATCACGGAGTCACTTTCACCTGCTCTGCAACACACCAGCTACAGAAGCAGATCACAACACAAGAGTCCCGAATGCTACGAGTTCAGTGTAAGACAGGAATTATATCAATCTCTGCTGAATCATCAACTATAATTAGTTCTGTAAATCATAAAGTAAACCCCTGAATGATTTTCTCTTTCATCAGATGCTCCTAAAAACACATCAGTGATGATAAACCCAGCTGGTTTAGTTCTGGAGGGTCGTTCAGTGACTCTGAGCTGCAGCAGTGATGCAAACCCAGCAGTGAACTACACCTGGTACAGAGACACTGAAGAACTCCTGAAACCAGTTCAGACCGGACCAAACCTGACCATCAACAACACTGACCCGACACACAGAGGACGATACTACTGTAGAGCTGAGAACAAACACGGCACTCAGAACACATCAGTGCTGCTGGACGTCCAGTGTGAGTATTAAGAGCCTAATTGCTAATATACTTCTATTAATGTTATTTCTGATGTCTTTACTGTTATCTTAAAAATCTTAAAAGCAATTATATAATAGCACCTGTTAACCTGCTGGACTTCTGGGAGTCCAGTATTGTTCTCAGAGAAATGAAAGACAGTTTCTGTCTGACTGCATGACAAACTCACACAATGTTTACAACAAATTCTAGTTAACTTTTACACACAGCTAGTGTGAAGTGAACATTGTAATGCTAAACCACACATTCATCATCTCTTTTTCTTCAGATGCCCCAAAAAACACATCGTTGTCAGCGTTTCCCTCCAGCTCAGTGATGGAGGGCAAACCAGTGACTCTGAACTGCAGGACTGATGGAAACCCAGCAGAGATCAACTACACCTGGTACAGAGAGACCGGATCTCAGTTTGAGTTTCTCCAGACTGGATATAATAACACCTACATCGTGACAAACCCTACGCATGGTGCATGGTATGGCTGTAATGCTCAAAACCAGCATGGCCAACGCAACGCTACAATTCAACTTGATGTTCAGTGTGAGTACAAAGACAAACCTCAAATTAATTCAATCCGATAACCTTAATCTGATCCCAGATCACATAAATACTGTGAACAATGCAATAACTGCAGTAACTGCAGCAAATACATAATGCTCTAGACTGCATTGCATTCGAATGCAAAATGTGAACTCACATGAAAATTTGCAAATTATACTGTTTACAAATTATACTTTCTTTCACACAAAGTATGACTTTCAGCACTGAAAAGACACTACTAAGGAGTTGTAAAAAAACACAAAAGCATGTTTAAATGACAAACTTGACATTTAGTTTACTTAAACTTGACATATAGCTTAAGTTAAAGACAACTTTATCATATAAACTACACTACACAGCATGCTATATGGTGCAATATCTTATATGGTGTGTGCATCGCAGAGTATGACGACAGCTGTAAACAAGTTGACGGTGATTTATTATACAGTCAGCCATGCATCAGCTGCAAAACAACTGTGACTAACGTCTTCATTTACAGAAAATGCATATGGAAAGACAGTAGGAGACTTGTTTCCCCTTTTCAGAGCAACATGAGCAAAATGTTGAAATTACACTGCCGTGTTTTGAAATGCAAGGTTTCAATATAAAACCTTTGAGAAACTGCACTTAAACCAGTGAAATTACAAGAATCTGTCAGCTGCCCTTCAGTGCAGCGATCAAACACTGGGGTACGAGTCAAAATGATTTTCTGTGGCAATCAACAGCATTAGACGGCTAAATTTATAATTGAGTACTACTGTAGTAAAATGAGTTCTCCACAATATAATTTTCAGAAGTGGGGCATTTTGTAGACTTTAAAATTGTGTCTTGTTCCTCTTTTTTTCTACTTTATCACTCTATTAGCTCTCAGTTACAGGTTTTTCTTCAGTTTTTGTCATGAACTTATTCATTTTTGTCCACAGTGACATGCTCAACTGTTTGCATTAAGTGCTAGAATCTTTACTGTAAAAAGAAATACAGTAAACATTTTAGGTTTTATGAACCAAATTTAAAGGAAAAAATGTAATTAACTTATTTACCAACTTACTGACAATCACCATAAAACACGGAATTACATATTAAATTAATTTAAATCAATTTAAATAAGATTACTTGTTCTTTTTTTACTTCTAAAAACTGTAAATTTAACAGTATTTTATTGTAAAATTACATGAATTGTTCTGTTAGATTTATTAGTTTTTCACTGTATATTGCTTTTAACCAGTTAACGTTTTTACAATGATATTTTTAGTGTTTTACCATTAAAATTATGAATTTGTTTTCACACTATAGAGATCATTAAAAATGAATCAAAACTATAAAGACATATATTAAAGAACAAAAACATGTTTAAATACATGAAATGTGCTGTTAGATTTGTTAGGGAACTTGCTGTTAACATGTTTTTACCGTGGCATTTTTAGTGTTTTATCATTAAAATGATGAACATGTTTTACACTGTAGAGACCATCGAGATCATCTTCATCATAACAATCATATTCTCTCTTTCAGTTGCACCCAATATCTCCAGCTCTTGTAGCCGAAACAGTGTAATCGCGTGTGTCTGTGAGGCTCATGGGAATCCCTGCCCTACACTAGAGTGGCGTCTGTCTGGACATGTGCTCGCTAACTCTACAGAAACGTCCATCAGTGAGGAGACGCTAGGAAGCACAGGAGTGAAGAGCGTCCTGACCACCCGTCAGCCCCTCACAGACACGGTCGTCCTGCAGTGTTTCAGCTCAAACACTTACGGCAGAGCGAGTCAACAGTTTCAGACCTTCCCATCAACACAAGAGACAAGTGAGAAACACAAAACAACAGCTTTATCTGATCGACAAGAAAGATCACAGATGATGTCTTCACCCTTGTGAAAAAGAAGTTTGATTCATTCTATTGAAAAAACTACTTGCAGATAATATATTCAAGACACTTAGAGTAGACTTATATGACTATGTTTAAGACACTTATTCAAGACACTTAGAGTAGACTTACATGACTATGTAAAGCGCAGTAATGATGTCAATTTCACATCTGAGATCTCCTAAACTATGAAAGACCAACCTCTGAGCAATTAAACACTGCTTTCCAGGTTTCCATCATCCATCGGTGCTGCTCGGAGCTGCTGTCGGCGCGTCAGTGATGATGATCGTGTGCATCGTGATGCTCTGCTATGAACGGTGTGTACAGATGCCCTTTGAGGAAACACAAGACGTATAAAATTACTTGAAATAAAATAAACAACTGATGAGACTTTACCTGGTTCTTCATCACAAGGAGGATTTGTCATTCTGATTGAGATATTGTTTAAGCATCATTTTTTTAATAACCTGAAAACATGTTTTTCAGAAGAAGGAAAGAAAAACCGTCAGAAACCAGACAAGACGACACATCTGGACTCATTCTGACTCAAACAGTGAGTAATTCATTCTCAAAGACACTACAGACAGTGGTTCAGCAGATCTTCTTCACTCATTTTGCCGTTTCTTCTCCATCAGGCCGTTGCTCTGGATAATGACGGCCAGTTTGTTTATGCCAATAAAGGCATGCTGTCATCCACCGCACCGAGTTCACCAGAATCTCTTCATTATTCCTCCATCGACTTTACAAACACTGAACCGCCATCAGGAGAGATCACGGGCATCTCCTCGCTGACCAGTGAATACGCTACGGTCCGACACCGTCCTGCAGGAGCCACAGACACAGAGAACAACACCTCAACATCTGAGACAGAGCCCAAAAAACAAGACATGACAGCAGAGATCACAGACACCTCATCACCGGCATCAGAAGACGTGATTTATGAAAACACGAGCCATCGCTACAGACAGAAGGAACCGCTGGTCAGTGCAGATGAGCCTGAAAAGCAAGACTGAACCAAAACCTTCAAATCTGTGAGCTCCACAGAGATTTTCAGAGCAATTTAAAGGGTCATTCATCCAAAAATTACAATTACAAACCTATAGAACCTGCTTCATAGGGCAGTTCATTCATCACAGAATCAGAAACGCCACTATTTTGGCTCATTTCGGGTCGGAGTGACTGTCAGACGTCTGAAAGTAAGTTTTGATTGAGTAACTTGTAAATCTGTGCTGCTCGAGCCACAAACCGATTTGGTGAACTGGTTCAACTAGTTCTCTAAATAAAACCGCATCAAAAGAATGATTCGTTCGTGAACCAGGCATCACTCCAGACTGTCTGAGGCATTACAGGTAATAAAGTAAATAATGTTCAGTTTCTTGCGCAGACCTAACGTTTCACTTCATAAGACCTTATATTCATCAGGTGCCACAGGGATTAAGTTTATGCTGCCTGATATGCTTTTTTTGACTGTCAAAGTGACGGTACCCATTGACTTGCATTTTATGAATCACCAAGGTCCAGGGATTCAGCTAAAAATGTTCTTTACTGTTCTACTGAAGAAAAAAAAGTCACCTACATCTTAGGTGGTGAGTCCAATCATGTTTTTGGTTCTCAACTTTCTTCAAAGTATCTTCGTGATATTTATCCACATACTATATATGAGTGAACAAACATTATGATGGACAGAAAACCTGAGCTGTTTTAAGGTATTTTCAGAACACATGTTTTGTGGGGGAGGGGAAGGTAATTTAGTTTAAATATTCGGTAACACTTTACAATAAGATCGTAATCATTAACATTACTTTTAACATTAGCTACACAATAGGAATATATTTTTAAAGCATTTATTAATTTATTAATGAGTTCATAGTGCATTAAGTAATGCTAAAAGAGAACTTTTTGATTTTAAAAATGTATTAGTAAATTGTTAGAAATGAAATGAAAACTTACCAAATAATTACCCAAATTACGAAATAATCACTAATATTTGCTGTTTGTGGTGTTTGGTCAGAGATGCTTCTCTGTACAGAAAATCCACAGAAAAATAGGTCAAAAGGTCATTTATGTAGAATAACAGCATTTTTCTCACCGGATCAGCAATGAGAAACGTACTTGACCTTAATGTGCTGTGACAGCTTCTTCTGGGGTCATACTTTTAGGCCCAATCCCATTTCTACCCCTTAGGGGTGTCTCGATTCTCTCCTGGTTGGAGGCCTAGGGAATTAGATGTTTTGTGTCCAGTCAAGACTTGGAGAAACTTGTTCATGCCTTTATCACCAGCTGGGTGGATTATTGTAACGGTCTCCTTCCGAAGAAGACCATTACACAGCTGCAGCTCATCCAGAACGCAGAAAATCTGAGCATATCACACCAGTCCTCAGGTCCTTACACTGCCTTCCAGTTACATTTAGGATTGATTTTAAAGTACTTTTACTCGTTTATAAATCTCTAAATGGCCTAGGACCTGAATACATTGGAGATATGCTCACTGAATATAAACCTAACAGACCACTCAGATCATTAAGATAGAGTCAGTTATAAATACCAAGGGTTCACACAAAACAAGGGAAGTCCACTTTTAGCTATTATGCCACCCGCAGTTGGAACCAGCTTCCAGATGAGATCAGATGTGCTAAAACATTACTCACATTTAAATCCAGACTCAAAACTCATCTGTTTAGCTGTGCATTTGTTGAATGAGCACTGTGCTGCGTCCCAACTAACTGCACTGTATTTTATGTATAATCATTTTCATTTCTATTTCTAACTGTTTTAAATTCATTTTAAATCAATTTTTATATCATTTCCTTGTTTTTTATTTTTTTTTTAATTCCTCGTTTTTATTGTTGTGAATGACTATTTCACTTCCCTTTATGTAAAGCACTTTGAATTACCACTGTGTATGAAATGTGCTATATAAATAAACTTGCCTTGCCTAGGGGTAAGGGCCAGATAGCCCTTCAAACGAAGATTTTTTTAGGTTTTAGGATCACACTTCAGACGAAGGGTTATGAGAATTATCAGCATAAACCGGCTACAGCTGTATAGATGTGTGTATTAGGAGCTAGACGACGTATGATGATGTGTGACGGTATATTAGTGGGTGTCTCATTTCTTATAGGGGAATATTTTCAGGGGTGGGTGAAGGGTTCTAAGATACTCCAGAAGGAACTTCATAATTTATTTATGTATTTTATTATACATCAATATCTTTTATTTCCTACTCAAATTATTTATTTTTAATGTTATTTTTACTTTCAGCTTTATCCAATGTCTCTGAAAAATCAAATGCCTACAATCTCTAATAATAATAATAATTTCAAGATGAAGACTGATATTACTTTATTCTATAATAAAGTTTGTCAGTTTGGACAAACACAGCTGTGAATGCTGTTTTTTTTTTTTTTTTTTTAATTCTGTCAGGTCATATGCTACACATTTTTGTTTCTGTATTTCTATTTTAATATATAATAATAATAATATTGTGATGCCATAATTTTGATAAAGTCAACAGGAAATTAAATGGTGCCTAGTGATCATCTCTGACTGATGTCAACTTATGGCTACTTTCAAGATTAATGACAGGTAAAATTTCAGAACATTTTGTCTCAGAATACATGCGGCCCTGTAATCATGAGCAAACTACAAATTTGAGCAATTCAAAGGATAAAAACACCGAAGGGGAAGTGAAACACAAATTACATCTTTAGCAACCTGTTTCCTAAAAGACTTACAGAAGTGCAAAACGGGAAACATTCAGATGAACGAATGAGAGTTTAAACCACTTACCACAGAGATGAGGGCATGCGCGCACACACAGTAGACCGTTTAATTAAAGCTGCAGTCCATAACTTTTTTTTGGTTAAAAATGATCCAAAATCAATATTTGAGCAAGTACATAACCAGCCAGTGTTCAAAACTATGGCCTTACTTTAACCCGATTCACAACGGTTAACTTATAATAATGTTTTCTAATTTGAGTGGTACTGGTAGGTTTCTATGGGAAATTAGAGCACGTTGATTCATCCTGCTGTCATCACGAGTGATTGACACATTAATCATCAAGAATCACATTTGACTGAAATCCATCCTGACAGACACTGAAGTTCATTAAATATCATAAATAATATCATAGCTCATATAATCTGAATGGCTAAACTCGTCTTTCTCCGCTGCCATCTATCCACAAGTTTACACCTCAAACACCCAAATAATGGTTTGACAAGTGCAGTTTTCTTGAAACCGGAAGTGGTGGCCAAACAGTTTATTTAAAACCACCTTATCGTAGCCTGGCCAAACCACACTTTAAAAATGAACAAACTCAAAACACTTCCTTCACAACACTTTCGTGGTTGGGAAAGACCAACCCTGTGTCCCAATATGCATACTATCCACCCTATCTGCCTGAATTACTAATATCACATAGAATTTAGGATGGATAGTGTGTACATTGGGACGCAGGCAATGTTTAGAATGACATTCTCAATCGACATTTGAATTTATTGTAGGCCTACAGTCAATCAATAATCAAAAGTTCATTTATTTCAATAATTCAACTCAAATTGTGAAACTCGTGTATTAAATAAATTCAATGCACACAGACTGAAGTAGTTTAAGTCTTTGGTTCTTTTAATTGTGATGACTTTGGTTTTCAAAAAACACAATGGACCAACACCAGCAGATGACATTGCACCCCAAATCATCACAGACTGTGGAAACTTAACACTGGACTTCAAGCAACTTGGGCTTTGAGCTTCTCCAGCCTTCCTCCAGACTCTAGGACCTTAGTTTCCAAATGAAATACAAAACTTGCTCTCATCTGAAAAGAGGACTTTGGACCACTGGGCAACAGTCCAGTTCTTCTTCTCCTTAGCCCAGGACAGGTAAGACGCCTCTGATGTTGTGTGTGGTTCAGGAGAGGACAACTATAGCCAAATTCCTTGACACGTCTGTGTGTGGTGGCTCTTGATGCCTTGACCCCAGCCTCAGTCCATTCCTTGTGAAGTTCACCCAAATTCTTGAATGGATTTTGCTCGACAATCCTCATAAGGTTTCGGTTCTCTCGGTGGGTTGTGCATCTTTTTCTTCCACACTTTTTCCTTCCACTCAACTTTCTGTTAATATGCTTGGATACAGCACTCTGTGAACAGCCAGCTTCTTTGGCAATGAATGTTTGTGGCTTTCCCTCCTTGTGAAGGGTGTCGATGATTGTCTTCTGGACAATTGTCAGATCAGCAGTCTTCCTCATGATTGTGTAGCCTAGTGAACCAAACTGAGAGACCATTTTGAAGGCTCAGGAAACCTTTGCAGGTGTTTTGAGTTGATTAGCTGATTGGCATGTCACCACAACAATAGGTGGCGCCAAAAACATATAAAACAAGTGTGCCATGAAATATGAAATATAATGTGTGTTGTAAAGATCGCGAGTGAAAACAAAAGAAAAAGAAAAGCTTACAGCGGCACGAGTCGTCCAAACTTCCTCTGTAAGTGATTTTAAAACATAAGCCAGTACCCAGATTTGAAGACTACAGTAAGATTTCACTTCAACCGTTAATAAAATTTTGGTAGGCTACTATGAGATGGATAGCCTAAATGTTATATAATTCAGATGGGCTACCTGTTATTTTTATGGTATATCAAAAAGTGTATATTTTTCAATGTCATTATTGGTACATTTGACCAGTATTTACCATACTTTCAAAACAAAAATTTAAATAGGAAAAATATGCAATATGAAAATAATTTAAGAAAAAATGTGAGAAAAAACAACAAGATTTGGTTTTCAAAAAGCCTATTTTTCCAAAAGGTACATCTGGAAAGAGTCTTATAATCAGGGTCGTCTTATATTCGGTTCAATACGTTAGTCTGTTTTCCTGAAAGAGGAAGACTGTACATTTGTATAGGCGTGATATACAAGTTATTTTCTTCAACCTACAGGACTATACTAGCATAAAGATTACCTACAGGATAAGCAGCAAAAGTCACATTTTTATTTTGTGTAAACTCTAAAACGTAACTGTATGTAAGTGTTTACCTTGAAATGTCAGTTTCAGACAGTAAATTGGCTTCAAACAAGACGAATAACCGTTTCTTTCTCCAAACGTCTGTTCTTATGGAATGCCAATCCTGCCATAATTAGAAATAAATAAAGAAATGTACAAAGAAATGTAAAAAAGTAAATATAAATAAATAAATATCTAAATACATGTACAAAGAAAAGTAAAAATTTAAGTAATTTATTTTTTTATTTTTTTTCCCCACATTTATTTATTTCTACTTTTATTTATTTTCAAATATATGCATTTATTTATTTCTAAAAAAATTTTGTCCGTAGGGTAACGAGGAGGGCGTTTTACCTGCTGTGAAGAATCTTGGCACTAATTATATTGTGTTATTAATATTTATATGTATATTAACATTGTCACTTCATGCAGCTGCACTGTCTGTAGTTGCGCCACTGACCCGTGATATAGGATTTTGGCCATATTGCCCATCTAAGTCATTCATTACACACTATCAACAGGCACGTCATGTAGGCTACACTTCTTGTATTTCGTTTGGGCACCACAAGGTGTCACTGTGGCCTCAAAGCTTACCCCTAGCCTACTCTGGCTCGATTGCTATTCCTGAGGTAAAACACACCCTCCTCATTACCCTACGGACAAAGAAATGTAGAAATAAATAAATGTGGAAATAAATACGTAAATACATAAATTTGAAAATAAATAAAAGTGGAAATAAAAGTGGGGAAAAATTTAAAAATACATAAATAATGAAACAAAATTATAAATAATTTTTTTAACTTTTTTTTGTACATTTATTTATATATTTAATTATATTTATTTATTTTTTACATTTTTTTGTAGATTTATTTATTTATTTCTAATTATGGCAGGATTGGCATTCCATGGGCGAATTCCAAACAGAAGTGAGCATCCCTATGCCCTACTCCCTTCGAATGGCAAAGCCCTTGAAGTGTGTTCTTTAAAGGGTGTAGGGCATTACTGTCTCGTATAAACGTTTGGAACTCCCTTGGTAAAGGGAATGACTGACAAAATGTTACCTTGACAACGCGGTGCGTGCGTGCAGCATTCGCTCCAACAATTGTTGCAAATAAATGTTTCTTCTTGTTATTATTTTATTCAAATATTGTCTAACTGTGTCTTATTTACTATTAAACTTTTTCAAACTAAACTTGCTAACAATACAGTCTTAAATCATATTTTTATCACTGATGAAAATATTTTGTATTACATAATGAGCTAATTAAATTTTTCTTTATTTTTATGTAAAGTCAAAATAAACCCCAACTTTGCTTTAAAATGCATCGCAAGATCTCCTAAGTGAAGATCACATGATCACAAACGGAAATCACTTCCGTGAAGTGACCATGGCATGTTCCCTTCACTAACGGACTTCTGGAAGGGCCCTTCGTGAAGGGATTAAGTTGCTCACTTTCGTTTGGAACGTCCCTACAAATGGCGTCCCCTTCCCGAAGTGCCCTTCAAGGGCGCAAAAAAGCCGTTTGGAATTCGCCCCATATGTTCTGGGAGGACGTCATCAGGTGAGAGGGTACGAAATTCCGCGAAAAGGGCGGACTGCTTTACGGCAACAACAAATACATTATTTACGACAGTAAACTCAAGTCTTAACTACAGGTGGCTCCAAAATCGCAAAAATACACAAACTACATAAAGTTTCTTTAAGCTTGCTTTTAATACAGTTAAAAGATTTTTTTTTTTTTGGTAAAGTTGTAAATGACTGTTTTTTTGGAGTATGTTTTACAAAAATGTCACATTTTATGTTTATGTTTAATCCCGTGTGTTTCTGTTTCTTCAATGTAAATCCTACATAATTTTTTTTTCAGTGCATTAACAAAAAAATGTACACGAGAACATGATTTTTAAAACTGTATTATAACAACTATCGTCTATAAACAATGTGAATAAAATATACCTTTAAAATATATTTTATTTCGAGTGTAACATCTAGATTTTTAAAAAACACTTTTTTTATTTTAAAATTTAAACATGAAATTTGTCTCAAATTTTTTTTTTTTCACAAAATTTGAATATTTGAATATAAATTAAAAATTTGCAGGTCAAAATTATTTTTAATATCACAATGGAAATTAACATCATAATCGTATTAGAGATGTCATACACACATTCCACAACACCTCAGAGTGTAGAAACTTTCCAGGCATGTTCATGACCCTGCATGAGAAAGTGTCACAGTTTCAAGAAAAAAATTCTTACCTGTATTCTTGAAAACTCATAAATGTGTAAAAATGACCTGGAACATAAACATATACAAAACCAATTCGGATAAAGAATATTATTTCATTTTATTTTCATATTGTTTCACAGTCAGATGAAATAAAAGATGAAGACATACAGGAACTTGGTCATTTCAGTTTATTTTGTCATGAACTCTTTTGCAACAAATGGTCAAGCACACAATTGTATCAAAGTACAGTTTTCCATTCAAGGACCTCGACCGTACAACGCCTGACAGCACAACATGGAGACAAATGTTGAGTAGAGGAAGGTCAAAATCCATGTCAGCCACTACTTCACTGCTGTGAAAATCTCGTATGTAAAAAGCAAACATGCACGTGTTACACATTTTCAGTTGGGGACATTTCTGTTAAAAAAATCATTTTACTGTAAACCCAATACAGCTCAATCACCTCATCTGTACAAACATCAGTGGCAGAGCACAAACGATTGAGATTGTAAAGATGACGTTGGCAGTAGAAGCTCCATTTAAAAGCTCAAAACGAAGGGTTGCCGTTGTTAAGACATCAAGGTGTTCGATTCTAGTAGAAAAATGGCTGTGTTTTTCATGTCTGGAATGCTCTAAGAGTGTGCGTGTGCTTTCTCTACTGAGACTCATAACGTGCAGGAGAAAAAACATCTCAAATCATCTAAAGTAATCGCTCCACTACTGCTAAACAAGCTGAGGAAGACGTGCGGTTACTCAGGAACATGAATACTGTGTGCGACATACAAAAGACAGACGACGGAAGGCAGAAACGTCTTAGAAACGGTGATCTAAAAATACAGTTTGGCAATAGACCACCAGGGGCAGTATAGAAAAATGAACGCTCATGAGATCCTCAAATAGTGTCAATTGATCACAATGCTGTAAAACCGTACGAAAGATTATATTTATATTTGACCGCTGGCAGAGTTGGAGATTCATAAAATGTTATAAATACCCTCGTTTTGGTTCATCCGACAAGCAAATGGAAATAAAAGTGCTTCAGAAAGGTGAAAAAGCAAACGCTAAACTAGAAAAGTAACGTATCTAGAAGGAAGAAGCACAGGTTGTGCTGCATAGAAACTACCAAAGTCAATGATTGAAAAGCTCTCGAGGGACATGTCCCTCTTGAAATCGGACAAACACGTTTGTAGGTTTAAGTCCCTTTACGACTCTAGATTCAGAGCACTTTAAACAGTGGTTAATACACATTAAACAACATTGAAAATGGAGACTCGACGCTTTTTTTCTTCACTTTTCGCTTTTCTTCAAAAAATAAGGGAAGCCCTCAGTCATTTCCGGAAATAGATGTTCTTAACCAGCCGTTTGATTCACCCTCGCAAATATACATTTGTACATTTTTGGTATGTATATCATCTGAAAAGGAATATATTTATATATCTAGAATATTTACAGACCGATGAAACTATCTTACGACCGTCTACAGACAGAAATATTCTCATCTAACAGAGTCTGACGCTAAACTCAATGTGTTCTGCTGTACAAACAGAAAGGTGTTGAGTGTGCCACATTTCACACTTGAATCAAAAGAAATGTAAAAATAGTCATTTTATTTCATTTTTAAATTAATATTTTGATTATTGAATATATATATATTTTATAATAATCCTTTAATAAAATTAATATTTAAAATGTAATAGCATTTATTTTTACAGTAACACTGTAAAATACTGTACTACAGTAATGAGAATTGCCATTTAGAATAATTATAGATGCATTAAATTTCAATTGTCATGAAAATGTTAAACTAAACACGTTAAGGAATTATTTTAGGTTCCTTAAAAATAGGCTGCATTTTTTTTCCCATGAATAGACTTTTTTTCTTTTGATTTTGGGTGTTTATGTTTAAACTGGTGGATGCATAGTTGAGCAAGCGATGACTTAAAATAAACGTGTGATGTTATAAATGCATCAGATCAGTTGTAGTTCACTGGCCTTTCCCTCCATACGCAGCAAACGAAACAAGAAAGACAAAACGCCAACTAAAAACGCAGTGAAAATGCTAGACTATGTTCTTGTAGGCTTTAGTACCACATGGTACGAGAGTTTTCCGGCTGGATTACATGGTATTAGAACAGACAGGACACAAACGAACCATCAAAAGACACAAACACACTCACAGAGAGAGAGAGAGAGAGAGATGGCTGAAAACAGCAAAGCTTTGAGCTGCAGATCCAATGCTCCGAAACACTGTCTGTAGTCGAGAAGGCTGAAATCATCAGAAGACACAAAGGCAACGTCTCCAGATGTTGGATTGCGACGAGAACGTAAAGGAGAAACACTGTAAAATGCAGTTGCATATATAATCGGTATTAAGGACAGTCATTATAAAAGAGGACACCTTTAAAAACAGCACATGGAGGAGTCAGGTGGAACGAGCGGCCGGTGAGGAAAGCTAAAGAAACACCTGTGTTGTGTGTGTGTGTGTGTGTGTGTGTGTGTGTGGATGGATGGATGGCTGAAGACACCTCTGGAAGAGGAAGTGCTTGGAGGACGGGGGCACACACTTCCTGTTGCTCCGGTCATTGGGTCAGAGTGCTGGAAGCCCTGAAGTAGGACAGGAACTTGAAGCACAAGCTCACGACGAAGTACCAGATGTTCCTGGCCATCTGAGAGCGAGCGATGAAGACGCGCCAGATGAAGACCAGCAGCACCGTGTTGAACGTGTATCGGATGTTTCTCAGCCTGTGAACGGAAGATCAATAATTCAAAGAAACACCAAACACTCTTACTGACTATCAACTTGCACACTCAAGCTTCCTCTTCTCTACGCACAGGATGCAGTGTGTTTATAGGCCACGCCGCCATTATTTATTCACCCTCATGCAAAACTCTCATATGACCTCAGAAGACCTTTGGTAATGCAGAAATTAAAAAAAAACTATTGTTAATTATATTATATTATATTATAGAAACAAAAAATATCTGTAGAAGAAATACAAATTTAAAAATAAGACAAAATAGAATGTTTCGGAAATAGAGAAATAGAAATTTATTATTAATTACATTATAAATGTTTCTACAGAAATAAAAAAAACACAATATAATATGTTTTAATCATCAAGGATGCATTAAATCTATCAAAAGTTGCAATAAATACATTTCGAATAATACATTTCTATAATATTATTTCATATCACAAAAAATATTTCTGTATTTTTAAAACATGCTATTTTGTCTAATTTTCTAATTTCTTTTTTCTATAGATATCGTATTATAATATAATATAAGGACAGTAAACATTTTTAATAATAATAATAATAATAATAATAATAATAAATTGCACTATATTATAATTAATAATAATTCTATTTCTGTATTAAAAAAACATGCTATTTTTTTTCTTTTCTAATTTGCATTTTTCTATAGATATCTGAATTTAATATAACATATACTACCCTTCAAAAGTTTGGGGTTAATAGCTCTACAGAAGGCAATGGTGTCAGTTTCGATTCCGTGAGTGTGTCATCAGATGGACGTACTTCCTCAAGTGCTGTCTGGCGGCGGGAATGTCGGACATGTCTTCGTTCAGAACGTACTTCTTGGTGCCGATACAGTAATTCTCGATGTACTCGGGCCAGTTCAGCTGGCGAACGTCAAAGTTGAAGGTCTGAAAGATGACGAGGATGAGTTCAGCACAGTTTCGTGCACAGACAGTCAGTATGCTCGTGTGATTGGTTCGGCGGTGTGTGTGTGTGCGTGTGTGTGCGTGCGTTCGTACCTTCTTGTCGTCAGCGCTCAGCTGACTCATCAGCATGTTCATGTTTTCTGAGTTCCACTCCCAGTCCTGACTGCTGAAATACTCCAGCAGACCGATGGCTTTGTGCAGACGGTTGAAAATACGCATCATTCTGAAGGAACAGATCACACAGACACACTCAGCACCTCTATGACAATTATACTATTTTTTCTAGAGGTTTTATTTCTATAATACAACGTATCAGTTCAATAACGTCATTTGCACCGCGCTCTTCCGTTACTTGATCTTTTTATTTTGGTGCGTCGATCTGTTAAGTTACAGCACACCGAGAAAACCTTTGAGTCTTTTCCCCATCAGTGAAAAAAGAAGTGCGGATCATAATTTCTTATAATATAATGTATTCAATTATATTAATAATATTAATGATCAAAATATTATATTAATAATACAATAATTACTGATATTTCTATTTATATATTAACAATATATATAAATAAAAGCTTTTATAATACAATATAATATAATATAATATATTCATGTTACCAAAACATGCTTATTTATCTTTTTTCTTGTGAATGCCTTTTTATATAGATATTTTATTTCTAATAATTATTCACAATAATAATAATATTTGCATTTATATATTAACAGTACATGCCACTCTCTCTACAGATATTTTATTTCTATAATATGCAATATAATATATAATTCTATTTTACCTAATATTTTTCCATTTCTATTCTATTATAGAATTAAATGTAAAATATTATATAAATGTATTCAATTATTAATAATCATAATACTTTATAATAATTAGCAATATTTGTATTTCTATATTAACAATACATTTGATTTTTTCTATAATATGATATAATTCTATTTTACCATATATTTTGTCAAATGTTTCCATTTCTATAGTTACATAATTAAATAAAATATTATATAATTAGAATTAAATTATTTAATTATTAATAATAATAATAATAATAATAATAATAATAATAATAATATTATATAATAGAATAATTACCTATATTTGTATTTCTTTATTAACAATACACATTTTATTTTTTTCTATAATATAATATAATTTCTATAGATATTTCATTTTATTTCTCTAATATAATATACATTATCATTCAAATGTTAGGGGTCTATAAGGTTTTAAAAGAATTACTACTTTTAATCAGCAAGGGTGTATTTTTCTTTCTAATAAATGCTCTATTATATATATATATATATAAAAACAATAGAAGAGATCATGTAAGTATAATGATGTTGTTAGTTCTCACTGTGGTTTCTGTCCGGACAGTCGGAGGAACAGGTCATAGAGGAGCGCGGGGAACTTGTGACTGACGAGGATCCAGTACTGGTTGATCAGGTAATTGGAGGTGATGTTGGCGTTTGGCCGACGGAAAGCCTGTTCCAGAGGATTCCTCTTGAACGAGGACATCACGTGATGCTCTGGAAAGCAAAAGATACTGTATATAATATGATAACTAAGCCATTGTTACTGCAGCATGAATCTGAGAAACGCTAACAGGAAGAGGAAGAGCTGCTTCTGGCGGTTGGCATGGTGATGCTGGCAGCCAGATGTTGCTCATGGTAAAGCCTGGATCCTGCTGTTGCCATGGAAACGCTTCAGCTGCTCTGACCAGTGATCTGCCCTCCGGCACCGACACACAGTACAGTAAAGTGTGATCGCAGTGATGTACTCTGAGCTATTTTTGAAGCACAGTAGTGTGCATCTGCTGAAATGTGCCGTATGCAACCAGAACACACTGCAAGCGAAAATGCAATGCACTCAATCCACTTCCAGTGTGACGAATAACCCGAATATATGTTATCAACTGTGCTTTTTTTTTTTTTTTTGCCTTTTATTAGGGTTTTATTACAAATGCAAAACAACTACTCGTGCATTTGACTTAAGCTTCTATTTGCAATGCAAATGAAGCTGCAGTTATGCAATTATGATTTATTTTTGACACCAGTCCGCACACTTGAAATTAAACATGCAACACAGTGACTAACACTCTTTCAAATACTGCATATTTCTATTAAAAATAGCATGTACACGGTTCATTTATTTAATTTTATTTTTGTATTTTCAATGAACCTGAAGTTATGCAATTATGATTTATTTAAATTTTTATTTTTGAGAGGAGTCTTGATGTCTGGAATTACACATGCAACAGTGACTAGAATAATAATGTTTTAAACATTTATTGCATACTGCATACTATTTTACATGCTATTTTGGATCAGATTGTATGATATAAAAATATTTAAGTTGTAAATAAACTAATTATTTACTACAATTTTTTTTTTTTTTTTAATCACCAAATGATTGGAGTTATTCAGTTTTTCAACTTCAAAATTGCATGTTTAATTCAATGTGTTACTTGCTTCTTTGTAATTAGTTGTGAAATTTTCTAGCAAATGTACAGGCTACTTTTTTTTCAGTGTAGTATACAGTCTAGAGCATGCAGTAGCCATAACTCGCTCACACAGGATATCAAAGCATGCTACGCACCGATCTCTCCCCAGTGGAAAGGGTTAATGCCTCCGGTTGTGCAGTTGTACACGAGTGCAGCTTTCGGTCTGAAATGAAAACACAGAACAAGGAAATCACACCGTGCCGCATGAGCACAACCGCACATTTCCCCCTCATGCAAATCCATCACCAGAGGGATTCTTCACGCTAATGTTCTCCGTTTAATCACCTGCGGGTCTCGCATAAGCAAATCAGACAGGTGAAGCTGACCTGTGCACCGCGGTGTACCAGCCGGCAGCCAGCGTCAGGTTTATAACCACGTCTACAGGAATCAGATCGGCCACCGCGTCGTTACTGGCTCTCATGGTGCGCAGGATGCCCTTCCCAGCCTGCACCGGGACACACAAAGCACACGCTTCTTCAGAGAGGACGCCAAGCACACCATATGCCTCTGTCTGGCTGTGAGCTTCAGGCAGGCGTTTAGGAGGATGAAACTGCTTCATGACTTCAGGAAATACAGACTAATTAAAAACGAGGGGCAGAGATTGTTTTCATCGCTTTCAATCGTGCCAGGTCAGCGGGTGACGCGTTAAAAGGCCTTGTTGTGCAACTGATAAGCCATTCAGTTTGGTTTTAATGAAATAATCAGAAATAACTAGTTTTTTGTTTTAAATAGTGCAGTTAATTAAAACCTATAGAAGAATATCTATAATTATACTTGATCCATCAGGCTTTTATGGCTCCTATAGTCTGATACAGTGAGAATACAGAGGAAAAAACTGCTTAAATTTATTCAGGCAAAAATATGCAATTTGGTGCAGATGCTGATATTTATGATGAAATTCTGATGCTTGTCATGTAAATCAATGAGAACGATATAAAAAAAATGATATATCAGTGGTCACTCTATATCTTCAATAATTTGTCTTAGTAAGATGAGATTGAAGTGATCCAAACATACAATGCAATGCAATGAGGATTGAGAGATGAAGAAATAAACGTTACTCATAACAGTGAAAGTAAAGCTTCTGGAAACAAATGCTCCTCAAAAGATCCTGAGGATCAGATTTGAGACGCACTGATGGAGGATCAAGTAAAGCCGAGTAAGTGTTCATCTGAAATATTATTAAAGTTATTCTGACGCTTACTTGATAAAAATCAGTAAAGATTTGACAGCCAAAAGACACGTGAAGCACCAGCTGAAGCTGGACGTTTGTATAATTACACGAAGACCTTTATCAATCATATGACTCGAGGCTTGTAGTAGATTGTGTGCAACAGGTTTATCAGCAAAGTTTTGATCATGTTGATCATTTAGAGCCCTTCGAATTTCACTTAAAGTAGCGTTATAGGGTTAAGACGGCTCTCTGTGGGGTTCAGATCTACTGTAGCACACCATAAATCAATACTTACAGCAATGAAAACACCACTTGGTCCATTAAAGTTGT
The DNA here is from genome assembly GCA_036784905.1 of Acrossocheilus fasciatus. Classification (NCBI taxonomy): domain Eukaryota; kingdom Metazoa; phylum Chordata; class Actinopteri; order Cypriniformes; family Cyprinidae; genus Acrossocheilus; species Acrossocheilus fasciatus. The sequence goes on from CM071941.1 coordinate 2,133,508, forward strand.
CTATCCAACCCTGTAAAATACAGAAAAAGGCGTAACTGTTTTAGCATTGTTGTGTACCTCACAACAGAAATATGTTGCTTGCTATAAAACATGCATCAGTCATCTATAAAAGCTCAAATCTATATGGCAGAATAAAAAATAACTAAATAAATAAATAAATAAAAAAAAGAGTCAAGAGTCCAAACTATGTTATTTTAACGTAATTGAGATACTTTTATAGTTCTTGTTAATATTTTGAATTAGATTTAATTTTTAAATGTTCTTTTTTCATTTTAATTTCAGTTAAACTTTAGAAATTATGTTGTCTTTTTGTCATTTTTATTTTTAATAATAAATTTAATAATAATATTTTTAAGTGTGTGTGAGATATATTTCAGTTTAAGTTATTTTAGTATTTCAAATTAAACTAAACAAAAATGAGAAATATTGCCTTGGCATCTACCTGAAATAAAATAAGTTTACGTTTTGTATTATTTTATTTCAATGTCTATATTTTATTTACTTTTTGTATTTTAGATTTATTTTCATGTATTTAGTTTTATAGTATATTGAGATTACCTAAATTTATTATTATTATTATTATTATTTTAAATATATGTCTAAACAGTTTTTATTTAGTTCTTAGTTACAATTTTAGTTAGTTATTTTAGTACTTGAAATAAAAAGTTATTTAATCAGTTCATTTTTTTTATGTTTTTCGTTTTAGTTAATGATAACAACCCCAAACGTCTCTATGATGTTCTGGTATGTATGTTTATGCAATCATTAGTCCAGGTTTGAAACTAAATCCTCTGGGTTAGCAGCCCAGATCTTTAACCGTTGAGCCTCATCACTCAGACATCAAAGCTGTACGGGTGAGGAGTGTTGCGAGCGGATGCGACACTCACGGGGAACGGCTCCTGCCAGCTGGCTCCCACGATGGACGGCCGTATGATGCCGATGTTGAGTTTGCTGCTCTCCTGCTGCACCACACACTCGGCCAGCGCTTTGGTGTAGGTGTAAGTGTTCGGCCGGTCACCGATCAGACGCGGCGTGATGTCACGGATGATACTGTCATCCATCCACCTAAACACACACACACACACACACACACACACACACACACACACACACACACAGAGATATAAATCACTGCTCTGCTTCAGGGTCAGGACTGTGGTCAGACAAAACATTCTGATGCAATACAGCTTGACAGAGTCAAACAATGTGGAAAATCAGACATGCAAAGACCAGTGGCGTAAACCAAGTGTTTTCAAATGGGTTTGTGGAAAAAAAAATACAATTAATGAACTAAAATATATATATTTAAAAAAAAAAAAAAAAAAAAAAAAAATTGGATTAAAATTAGCAAATTAATACATAACTTAAAAAATGTAAAAACAAAACAAAAAAAAAAATACTACACCTAAAAGCAATATAAGCACTATAGTGAGTAGAAAAAGGAGTGTAAATAAATTAACTGAAGTAATAAAAAAATAAATAATAAATAGAAAAAATACTGATTTAAATAAATTATTAAATAATAAATATAGATTAAAATAAATAACAAAATAACATTTAAATACATAATACACCTAACAAGTACAGAATATTTTTCTATAGTGTATAGAAAAAACTAATCATGAAAATGTAATAGAAACAATATTAATTATTATTAATAGAAATAATATTAATAATATTAGCATTAGTTTTTCAAAGTATTGTGTCTCTCTGCATGAAAATATACACCTGCCTATATATTTTACAAATTTATATTTTATGAAAATTATTACTTAAAAATATTAACTGAAAATATTTTTATTATTTCAGTTAGTTCCCAAGAGAACATTTCTTTTATTTTTTTATTTTAGTTTTGTTGTACTAAAATAACTAAAAACTATATAGACATGAAAAAAACACTACAGAAAATGACAATAATACACAACAAATTTAACTTAAAAAGTTAAAACGAAAAAAGAAAAATATATACATATAAACTAATTCAAAATATTAACCAAAATACCTAAAAGTATCCTGATACTGAAATAACACTGGTGTTCATGGCTTATTTTTATTCAGATTTTTTTAAGTTTCTCTCCTGGCTTCATCTTTATATAATTTTGATGTATGTGTCAGCAAACCACAATTCTGCTGAGAGGCATTAGCTTAAGTCTGATATTGAATACACTCTTCCCTCACGCCACTGGATTAACATGAGCTCATGGCTGTGGTTGCCGGGTAGATTCTGTGAGTGAGTTTGAGATGATGATGATGATGATATATTGCACTCACTCCAGAGAGTCGATGAGTTTCTTGGGCTCGACCGGAGGAGGGTAGATGACCTCGTCGATGTGTCTGCGGTTGCAGTTGGCGTAGGCGGTGGAGATGTGGATGAAGGCCTGCAGGTGCTGCATCTGCTGCGCCAGAGAGAGAAGCTGCTGCGTGGCGATGACGTTCAGCTGCAGCGCATGCCTGCGCAGACACACCAAACACACACATTATTACACATTATAAACCATACATAAATCACTGCTCTGCTTCAGGGTCAGTACAGCGTTTCAGACATGCAACAAAAGAGTTAAATAATGTGGAAAATAAGACATGCAATTTCTGGCAATGTAGACCAAAAACATAAATAAATGATTAAATAAATAAATAATATAAATACAATTAATACATTAATAATAAAAAAATTATTAAATAAAAAACCCCAATAATTATATTCATTTATTTAAAAAAAAAATTAAAAATAAAAATGATTAAATAATAATAATAATTAAAAAAAAAAAATTATATATATATATATATATATATATATATATATATATATATATATATATATATATATATACACACACAACACATATCTCAGTACAGTACTATAGTGAGCAGAAAAAGTAATGTAAAAAACTTATTTCATCATTTATGATATGATAATTATAATTGTACAATTTATAATTAAATTATATTTAAAAATAAATTAATTAAAATAACAATAATACAAATGATTAAAATGAAGAAATGAATTCATTAATTTAATTTAATCTTAAATTCAAGTCTGTGACAGAGTTAAAATAAAATAAAAAATAAAAAAAATTACTTGAAATAAAATAAGTTACATTTATTTTTATTTAGGCTAGTTGCCAGGACATAATTTCTTATTTTTTAGTTCATCATTAACTAAAAATTTGAAAAAATTTAAACTTTAAATTAAAAATATTAAAACAAACTTATACTTTTTTATAAATGGTTATGAATGTTTTAAAATTTAAATCGTATTTTTTTTTTAATATATATAAAAACAATAACAGCATATTATTGATACCGGTCTGTGATGCTGCTGAGAGCGAGAGGACTGCATTCTTGAAACACATTAGGACGCTAATGCTGTTTTTATTTTCCTTAAGACAATGAAGCAAGAGGTCGCTGTGAACAGATGTGTGTGTGTGTGTGTGTGTGTGTGAGTGTGTGTGGAGATGAAACCGTTCCCTCACTCGCTCCTGCTCCAGTCAGCGGTTCACTAATGAATCCCTCGTTCCTCCAGCAGTGAGAACATCTGCTCCTCAGCCGGAGACTCATGACACAGCAGAAGTACTGGATGAGTGTGTGTTTCATCTCTCTTATTCTCACATTTCCTCCCTTTCTTTACAAGTGTAGCTATGGCTTTCAAGTCCCATCATACACTAATGTTCAAAAATTTGGGTTCGTAAAGGTTTATCAATGTTTTTGAAGTCTCCTCTACTCGCTAGAGTTGCATTTATTTGATCAAAAATACAGTAAATATTATTCTAATCTAAAACAGCTGTTTCCTATGTGAATATCTGTTAAACTCTAATTTATTTCTGTGATCAAAGCGGAGTTTTCAGCATCATTGCTCCAGTCTTCAGTGTCACGTGATCCTTCAGAAATCATAATAATATGCTGATTTGCCGCTCAGGAAACATCTCTGATTATATGTTTAGTGAATGTGGTCGTGTGTCACTCACTTCAGGGGCTCGTCGAAGCGGATGGTGGCGGCGCAGTGGAAGACGATGTTGATACAGGAAGTGAGTGTTTGTACATCCTCTGGACTGATGGCCAGGCCGGGCTGCGTGAGCTCGCTGCTGATGGGGATGATCTTCTGATGAAAGTCAGGATTATCTTCACGCACGCGGTCGAACAGCTGCAAAACATGCACAGACGAGCACGTCAGCGATGCAGAATCACTAGAACAACACTAAACATGACAATTATCATTCTTCACGCTCTCTAAAGTATTCACACATGAAGGCAGCATGTTACTGTTACACTCATTTAAAACTGAAATAAACAGAATTATTTGGAAACCTAATGAGAATCAGCATCGAGAACAGACAAACAAACAAACATTCCAAAAATAGGAATTTGGGTAGTAAATAAATAACAAATAAATACATGCATACATAAACAAATAAATGCTGCATTATTTGAAAACCTATTGAACATCACCATTGAGAATAACTAGAATAAATAAGGGAAAAAATAAAAGAAAAATAATAATAAATACATACTGTATTATTTGAAAACCTAACGAACATCACAATTTAGAATAACTAGACAAATAAAATAAAACATACACTGTATTATTTGGGAAGCTAATAAACATCACCATTATCACCATTGTGAGTGAATGAATGAAAAAAATAAATCATTAAATAAAAAGGTAATTTTTGGGTCATAAATGTACTTAATTGTCATGATTATATAACAAATGCAATACTACCAGAACAAAAACATGACCATAACATGAAAATCTCATTCATTACATTCTCTGAAGTATTCATATATCATGTTAATTTAAATAAAATAAATACTGCAATATTAGAAAACCTCATGAGAATCATCATTGATAAAATAAAATAAATTAAAAATGGGATTTTGGGTAGCAAATGTACTTAATAGTTTCTTGTCCCTAAAGTAACCTTACAATGCATTCATGGTCCTAAAACCAGGCATCATTTTCATATTATTTTTATCAAATGCAATTTCTCATTTATTTTGTGCTAAAATGCGATCCGTACATGGTTTATGTGAGAATTCGTCCTTCCAGAAACATTATGTAATTTTCAGTTGGCCAAACCGCAAGATGCAAATGACAAATATTATGTCACAGACTTCAGTGTTTATGTAATGGAGAAAACTGCAGAGTGAATAAATAAGATATTTTTTGACCATAACCAAGCACACAGGCATTCAGCATGGCATGTGTGACGCGGTACATAGCTGATGAATGCGCTGTGATTTCTGTAATCTGATATCAAAAGAGGATTTGCAGAGACTGCCGTCCTCTCTGACTTATGTTACCCACAATTCCAAGGGTCTGGCAGTGGCACATTCCTGCAGCCGCAGCCAATCAGAATCAGTTCTGCGTAATATGTGACCCCCCGTAACCCTGGCAGCAGGCACCTGCCGAGGGCCAGACAGATGCTGACAGCTGTTGAGCTTCTCGGTCCAGTCACGCTTTTCAATGCATATTTACCAAGAGAGATTTGCATTTCTAAAAGGAAACAGTGTTTGCATGCCATCAGAATAATATTGAAGTCTGAGGTGTAAATGAAACACCAAAGCTGCTTTATAGTCGCACTGAAAATATTCATCAAATCACTTTCATTCTCAAATAAATAAAACAATGCAATAACATGAAACTGTCATGTATTACATTCTCAAAATTATTCATACATCATAATAGTTATATACAAATTAAATAAACACTGTATTATTTGAAAACCTAATTAAAAAAAAAAAATCTAAATAAGTTTGAGGTGTAAATGAAATGCCAGATTTGCCTGTTTTAAAGTTGAACCAAAAATATTACATTAATTTCAATAAATTTCAACAAATTAAAAAACAAATAAAACACAATAATAAAAACATTTAAACAAACATTAAACAAATTTAATTTGCTTAATTTATAAAAATAAATGAAATAAGAAAATTATTAATAATAAAATACTATTTATCAAATAAATTTCCTTTACACAAAGAAATTGTAAAACAGAAAACTATTTTATTACATAAAACAAGTTATTATTCAAAAACAGGTCAAATACTAAAAAAAAAAAAAAAAAAAAAAAAAGGAAAACAATAAAAAAGAAATTATTAGACAAAGTTCAATAATAAAAAATTAAAAAACAATAAAAAATACAAATGAATCAATACATTTAGAAATACAACACAAAAAAAACAGAATTTATGTACAAATTAAAAAACGATTGCAATTAGAGCAAATAAAGCCCATTTAGACACCATATCAGTATCAGTATGCAAATAAGCACCAATCCACATTCAGTATGCAAATAAACCAAACCGTTTAAACGCCACATCTAAACCTTCCTGAAGGACGAGAGCTTGTAAAACACGTCACAATCTGACTTTTTCCCAGGAACTGCTGTGAAATTGTCTGGGAAAGCATGGCGTGTTATAAAGTCTACTTGCATGTTGAGACACGGCTGAGATCACTTTATTTGCTTTCGCAATGTGTTCGTTTATTCAAGATGTTGTCAAAAGGTGACAACATGAGATGTACAGTACACATTCACTCCCGTTTCAACAGAAACACACTTCCCTACACAACTACTAGGAAATCCTTTGAATATTAAACTATACAAAAAAGTAAATGTATATTAATAATTATATATATATATATATATATATATATATATATATATATATATATATATATATATATATATATATATATATATATATATATATATTTTTTTTTTTTTTTTAATCTAGATATATTATACATATATATTTTAGAGTTATTTATTTAGTTTTTTTTTAAATATTAAACTTTATCATTTACAAAATAAAATCAGATTTATTAAAAACAAAACAAACAAAAAATATAAACAAGAAATAAAATAAACTTTAATAAAAAATAATTATTAATCAAATAAAGGTCACTTACAAAAAAATAAAAAATTTGTTTGGCAAACTAAAACTGAACAGTGGAACTGAAAAAAAAATTGAAATAGTAATATTTAAAAAAAATAATTAATAAATGAAAATGTTACTCAATTACTCAAATTAAACAAACTAAAATATAAACTAACTACAGGATACAAGCAAAATACTAAAACTAATAGTAAATAATTCGTACAATAATATAATTATTAATAAAATACAATTTCCTTTGCAAAATAAAGAACAAATACAAAACAATAATAAAAACAAATGATTAATCATTTAGAGAGCACACAGATCCCATTCAGAAACCATAACAAGACATAACAGAACTTATTTGACTAATATGATGTTTGTGCGCACCGATAAAGCAACTATTTTGTCTTTTACAACCAGAGGATTTTCAAATGCAAATGAAAGTGCATAATTTAAATATGAAAAATCATCAGGGGAGCATTTCCCACACACTCAAACATGCAAATATTACAGGAATAAAGCACTAAATAATATCATCTGAACACATAAGTCTGGTCATAACGGCCATTAACACAGATTACTGGACAGATCAGACAACATATGGGCCATGAGAGCAGTCTAGCCAACACACACACACACACACACACACACACACACACACACACACACACACACACACACACACACACAGAGATTCAGAGCGTTCAGAAGAAGCTGGACAGAGAAGTTAAAAGGTCAAGATGCACAAAACTAGAAGGAGAATCTGTTCATGTCAGACAGGAGGAGCGCGAGGAGCTACGATGCTTTTCAGAAATGCAGTAAATGAAGGAAATGAGCGCAGCCGCTTCAGCCAAACTTCCTGCCGCGGTTTGTGTCACCGGGCAACAAAAACACAACACACACCCGCATGCTGGCATAGGATGAAGCTCCATATGCTGCTGCAGCTCTGCCAGAGCGAACGCCCTCACACACACACACACACACACACACAGTAGAATACAGCACATCAGTGTTATTACTGCTATCAAAACTACTCAACTGCTCATTGAAAAAAGCTACATATGAAATAAAATGGAAACACAAAGTGAAAAACTAAAACTGAACAAAAAAGCAAACATTAACTGATTAAAGTTAACTGATTTAAAAAAAATGGCAAAAGCACACCCCTAAATTACTAAAAATGTAACAAACTATGCACAAGTTTCCGGGGGCCACTGTTAAAAAAGAACGTGGGTAAAACCTTCGGTGAGGCGGTGGAAGTAGTATACCGATGGTATTTCGTGTGCTAATAAGTGCTACATTGATTAATTAGTTTGTGTCAGGATTGATAATTAGTCACACGAAAATAAAGTGGTATTTACCATTATTTCACAAAAGAAAGACACAGCCTGTTGTTCAGTCGCGTCTGTTTCTGTTTATTTGTAGTCACAGACAGTTTAGGTCTACATCACATTTAGAAAGAATGATCATTTCTTATTTTTTTCTATTAAAAATACGACCATAAGTAGCTTTAGCACTCTCTCCAGTCCCAATACATTGTTACATTTTCAATCAGAAAAACAGGGAGCTCCTGAACAAAAACTAGGTCAATGATTTATGACATACGCGGAGCTATCAGGTAACGTGAGAGGAGACTTACTGACAAATAAAATATGTAAATAAATAAATACATCACTTGTCTGATTTTTCAGACGGTTGTATTTACTATGTTTTCCATGGTAATGCGTGCATAGTCTTTTGCATTGCATATTTCTGCTTTGTTGATAATCCACATCGGATCTCGAACAGAAGTTATTTCAAACACTCGCTGCAGTCTGAAAGTGAAAATTACGAGTTGTGCTACAAGTGTCCCGAGTTCGAATCCAGGCTCACGGACCTTTCCCGATCCCGCCCTCTTCCACTTCTAGACAGCCCTATCATAATAAAGGCAAAAACAGCAAAAATAAATCTTTAATTTGTTTTAATTAAATTAAAATTCAAAATATCAATAAAAGTTATAATAAAATAATTATATTTATCATTATCTAGTTTAAACAGTATGTGGGTTATTCTAAAACTAAAACAAATAAATATATTTGTTTTAATAGAAATAAAGCTGAAATAATATATAAATATTAAGAAAAAAAAAAGAAAGTTGAAGCACTTAAATTACTAACTGAAAAACTAAAACAGAAACAACCTAAATAATAGTATTAAAAACTTAGTGAATAAAAATGTCAAAAGTATATAATAAATTTACTAAAAATAAAATAAAAAGTAAAACTATAAAATAAAAACTAATTCAAACTATTAAAATCAACTGTAATAGAATAAAAAAAAACACTTTTGCTTATCTAGTTAAAGCAGCATCATGTTTATTATGGCTTACTAAAACAATTTTAAAAAGTTAATAGAAATAAAGCTGAAATTAAATAAAACAGAAATATTAGGTGAAAATAGCTCATTAGAAAATGAAATTTGAAAGTTTAAGTTGATGCAATAAAAGTTCTAACAGCAATAAAATTAGTTATAAAAATAATATTTAAATATTATTTGAATTCTTTAAATAATTAATTATAATCAGCAATTAATAAGTAAATAATAATAAATTTTAATGTGTTTGTATAAAATAACAACTGAAAATATAAAAATTAAAAGTAATTTAAAATATTAATAAAAACTATAACAGTATTTACAATAGTAATTGATGATCTATTTGGAAACAGTTCAAACTCATCGATTAAAGCTGCACTGTACGAGAAAGGAAGTGACACGCGGATAAAGGATGCCACAGGTTCACTGTATTGAGGTCAGGGGTTCACCGAGGTCGAGCACTGTAAACATTTGCTCTCTCTGTGGAGGAAAGAGCAAACGGTGCATTGTGGGACGGCGGGCGCTCGGTGCCAGTCTCCACTGGGCCTTCTGGCACAAAAAACCCCATTGTGTGTGAGCGGGGGAGAGAGAGACACAATACTCCTTCAGTTCCTGCACTGCCGTGGCCTTGGGTGAATGATAAGCACACACAAACCACACACACACACACACACACACACGCGCGCTTGAAGAAACAGAGAGCAGAAGCGCAGTCGACTGGAGAGACTGAAGGAGGGACGGAGGTTAGAGAGAGAATGAAGGTGGATCTGGTGCGTTATCACAGGTAGATCAGTATCCCTGCGTAAACCGACTGAATTATTCACCCGCGGGACGCCCAGCTCTCACACACGGCCTGTGCGTCCACAACACAAATCACGAGTCAATTCAGAAATTCATACAATTTCAATTATAAAATATAATTTCATTAAAAAAAGTGATAAAAATAAAAATATATATATAAATATAGTAATAAGCTTTATTTTCTATAGCGCTTTTAAATGGAGATCTCAAAGCGCTGTACAACAACAAATAAAACCATACACAATAACAATCAAAAACACAACAAATAAAACAATGTAAAAATAATACAATTTTTTTTAATTAAAAGCTACCCTAAAAAAATGAGTTTTAAGGCAAGATTTATATGTGCTGAGATTTTTAGCTTGCCTCATCTCAATCGGTAAAAAATTCCACAGTTTTTCCATATATACATATATTAAAGTAATTCGATTTTAGATGATCATTTTAATTTTTCATCTATACTTTTTCCATTTACCTATTCTCTATTACCCGAAAGTTATAAAAGCTATATAAAGCTTGTCTCTTTAATTATTTAAAGATCTGGTGAAAGGCCATTTAAATGACAAAACAATGGATATGTTTGTTTGAGACTGAATGGCTTCCCACATTAGATTTTCCTTCTCCAAACACACACACACACACACAATCTGCCTGTGTGAGCGCCTGAGCATTCCTTACATATACAACCCACACACACACACACACGTACGTTTGCTTGGCTATCTTAGAGAGGTCACTCCATAGACCTCCACTGGTTTTCTATCAGATTGATGATATTTTCTATCAGCTAACCCAAACCTAACATCTGCAGAACACTAGATTTACATCAACAACATCTTCTGGCTGATTTATAAGTCTCTCTAACTAGTGAGGACCAGTCAAATATCTCATTAGTGCGTTATCAAAGTGTTTCAAAATATAAATCAGGACATTTGGTCCTCACAAGCATAGACAAAACAAGTACACACAAGACGTAATGAGGTTTATATCAGAGGTCAGAGAGTTTGCGCAGCGCTGACAGAATCAGTCCGCCTGACCCATAATGACCCATAATGCTGATCTGAGTCTCATAACAGCTGAGCTTCATTCAGATCTCACATCAGTCCAGAACAGACCAGATCAAACTACTGAAACACCAGCAAAACCAACCAACACAGCATTACTCAGATTAAATTAACTAGAATGATTTAAACAAACTAACACCATAAAGCATTAATTACTAGAAATAAAATAGTAATGGGGGGGGGGGGTCACTCACTTAAATGTACTAATTTACAAATGTAACAAATTACAAAAAAGAAAAAGTTTTAAAAGACAAACATTTTAACATTTTACATATTAATATAATAAAAATGTAAAAAAAAACAAACAACAAATACATATTTGCTAATGTTTTGCTAGGATATTGCTGTTGAATACCAACTGGCATAATATATGATATTTGATGATGATGATGAT
>CM071941.1:2845000-2852500 GCA_036784905.1 Acrossocheilus fasciatus
AGGAGGTTCCCGCAGGGCGGAAAACAGGCCTCGTTGGCTCGAGAGTTGCACGTAAAAACGTGTCGCCCGCAACTGAAGAGCACCTTGTCCGAGAAACACCCGAGGACGAGATGCTGGGGACGCCCTTTCAACCCCGCTGAAATAGCCTCAGGACTCGAGCCTGGGAAACTGGACTTTTAAAAATAAAATGCAGAATATTTTCCTTTGGTTTGAAGGGAGAGGAAGCCAAACAAATGGCATTCTGTCTGGGTTTATTGTATACAGCGGGACAGGCTGTAAATCAGGGTACTTGCTTTCACTCGGGCCACCCTCAGACCTGCCAGCTCTCTGGCACCGCAGGGAAACGCCACGGACATGACAGGACTACAGCAGTATTTACAGCCGGAGAACGTCTTAACTTTCAATATATTCTCCAAAGTTGAGGGAAACAGTCATGGAAAAGACAAAAACAACAGTTCACATTTGATACATGTGTAATCTGCACTATAAAAAAAATATACATGTGAGATTTACAGCAAAAAAAATAAAATTATAAAATTGTAGCAGAAATTAACAATATAAGTCCCATAATGTACAACAACAACAATAATAATATTTGTTATTATTATTATTTTTATGTTATGTTATTATAATAAATAATGTCATAATGATATTAAATATATTATAAAAATATATTCAACTGTATTGAGTGGATTTAACTCTACAGTACATTTACAGTAAAATCTTTTTTAAAATTTGATTTATTTTATCTTTTTATTTATTTTATTTTATTTTAGATCTATTTATTGACATTTTTAATATCTTTATTTTTAATATCTTTATACATTTTAATATATTTGACACACCTAGATAAAGTGATAAAGGAGCACGGTGCAAATGGCTTTATGGATATTTTTAATCCAGTATAGAAATAATAAAAAAAGAATAAAATAAAAACATATTTTAGGAGTCCCATAATAATAATAATAATAATAATAATAATAATAACAATAAAAATATCAATTTAATGATATTATATTAAATAATATCATAATGATATTTTAATATATTATAAAAAATATGTTGAACTATATTGAACTATTGACATACTAAAATCTGTTTTGTAACTTTATATAACAGACAACTACAAAAAAACAAACAAAAAAAACCTAAAAAGAAAGTCATGTCATCATTCAAAAGTAGCTTTTTCACAAGCTGAGAAAAACACTAATATATTAAAGTGCACATTATACACACAAATACAAAACATTAATCCATGACAGTAAAATAATGCAATAAGTTGTAACCAAAACTTGTATAATGTATATTTACATTTACATTAACATTTAGTCATTTAGCAGACACTTTTATCCAAAGCGACTTAAAATGAGGACAATAGAAGCAATCAAAACCAACAAAAGAGCAACAACATGCAAGTGCTATGACAAGTCTCGGATAGCCTAACGCAGTACACATAGCAAGTAGTTTTTTATTCATGTGTTTATTTTTTTTTAAGAAAACAAATAGATAGAATATAGAAAAAAGAAAGCTAGTGTTAGTTTTTCAAGAAAAGCAAGCAGTTAGAGAATAAATATGCAATTGATAGAGGGTCAAATGTGCGGTTTTTTTTTAATTAAAAAGAAGACAGATAGATAGATAAAATAGAATTAGAATAGTGAGTGCTAGAGTTAGAGGGTCAAATAAAGACGGAAGAGATGAGTTTTTAGCCTTTTCTTGAAGAGGGGTAAGGATTCAGCTGCTGGGATTGAGGTCATTCCACCAGATGGGAACAGTTAATGAAAAAGTGTGTGAAAGTGATTTTGTGCCTCTTTGGGATGAACAATAATGTGTCTTTCACTTGCAGAACGCAAGCTTCTAGAGGCACATAGGTCTGAAGTACTGAATTTAGGTAAAGGGGTGCAGAGCCAGAGGTGGTTTTGTAGGCAAACATTACTGCCTTGAGTTTTATGCGAGCAGCTATTGGTAGCCAGTGCAAATTGATGAACAGAGGCTCATTAAAGATTAATCTTGCTGCGGCATTTTGGATTAATTGTAGAGGTTTGATGGAATTGGCTGGAAGACCTGCCAAGAGAGCAGCGCAATAGTCAAGTTTGGACAGAACAAAAGCCTGAACAAGGAGTAGTGAAGCATGTTCCGAGAGAAAGGGCCTGATCTTCTTGATGTTAAATAAAGCAAATCTGCAGCACTGGGCAGTTTTAGCAATGTGGTCTGAGAAAGTCAGCTTATCAATCAATCACAACTCCAAGGTTTCTGGCTGTTTTTGAAGGAGTTATGGTTGATGAGCCTAACTGGAAGGTGAAATTGTGATGAAGTGATGGGTTTGCTGAAACTACAAGCAGTTCTGTCTTAGCTAGGTTGAGTTGAAGGTGATGTTCCTTCATCCAGCAAGAAATGTCTGTTAGATATGCTGAGATATAAGTGATTATAAGTATATTATATATATATATATATATATATATATATATATATATATATATATAAAATCACTGTATATAAGTGATTAGAAAAAAAAAAAAAATAAGAAACTATAAGATGACATTCCTTTTCACTTCCAAATCTAATTTAACAGTATTTTACCGTAAAATGACATGAAATGTGCCATTAGTTCTTTTTCAATTTTTCATTGTACAGAGAAAGGGAACTTACTTCAGGTAAACCAATTCATTTTTTAATTCTTAAGCCTTAAAACATGTCTTCCTTCTTTGCACAGTAAATACGTACAATGATACATGAATATGGCTATCATGACACCAGCACTGTACTTTTCTGCTAGTTTTCTTTCTGTCTGTCACACAGCAGAATGATATTTTGACAGGCTGGAAACTCAGTGTCAGTCAGAGGAATCTCGGCCGGGTTACATAATGTTATGTAAAGGCTCTCTGGCTGAGGGTCAAGCCGTGTCCTCACTTGCAGCTTTAGGAAACCAATGACTGTCATTCATGACATTGCCATCATGCATTCATTCATTAGTTTGACCGCTTGCTAGTCAAAAAGGCTTTTCTGGTTCTTAAGAGGCCTAAAACACAATGCCGTTTATAGGGATGATTCACAAACCATCTGTTCTTTTAGTTTGGTTCGGCAATAAAGCTACAAGGTTATATGTTGAAGCATTATATGAACTTTTATTTTTAAAAAATATAGATTTATTACACATTTAGAATGTCAGAGTGACATTACGAAACAGGAACTTCATATGAAATGCAAAAACAAATCCTTTAAGTTATTTAACAAAATTTTATGAATCAGATTTCACAGTGTGATTTGCAGCTTAAAGGAATAGTTCACCCAAACATGACAATTTGCTGAAAATTGACTTACCCTCTGCAAGGTCATCCAAGATGTAGATTTGTTTCTTCATCAGATTTGGAGAAATGCAGCATTCCATCACTTGCTCAGCAATGAAGTGAATGGGTGCCGTCAGAATGAGAGTCTAAACAGCTGATAAAAACATCACAATAATCCACACCACTCCAGTCCAGCCATTAACAGCCAAAAGCTGCGTGTTTGTAAGAAAAGAAAAATCCATTATTAAGATGTTTTTAACTTCAAATTGTTGCTTGGGTCTAAAATACCTGTGTCTTCTATTCATAATATTGCTTTCTTTAGTGAAAAAGTGGTCTTGTCTGAATCAGGAGAGAAATCTGCACAGATCCAGCACCGTTTACAAGCCCAAACAGTCCAAAACAGCTCTAAAAAATATGTGGGTGGATTTTGTTGTGAGAGACAACAGGAGATGGGTTTTTCACTGGAGGAAGTATGGACTCATATTTTAGACAAAAGCAAAGGGTTGAACTTAAGCTGAAACAAATCCATCATTAAGACATTTTTGTCTTCTCAAGATGTTAACTGATGGACTGAAGTGGTGTGGATTACTTGTGGATGATTGTGATGTTTTTGTCAGCTGTTTGGACTCTCATTCTGACGGCACCCATTCAAGTGATAGAATGCTACATTTCTCCAAATCTGATGAAGAAATCAACTCATCTACATCTTGGTAAATTTTCAGCAAGTTTTCATTTTTTTCATTTAAAAATGTTTTTTTTTTTTTTTTTTTTTTTTTTTTTTTAAACAACAACAGCTACAACAACAATAATCAGAAAATAAGACAAACATCAGTAAAGTTGAATAGGCAAGTCATTTTAGTTGCGATTGAGCTTCGGGACAGGTGTATCTGCGGTCCGAACAAAACACCTTCAGCAGGCAATAGCTTCCACGGACAAAACACATTTTCAGATGACTTCCCAAGAGAAACACTTCTTTGAAAAGTCAACACAGCACAGGCAAAGCCTCAAGGTTTTCCAAAACCAGCCAGCCTTCTGGTCTGGGGTTTATTTCACCGAAACAGCAGTGTGGCATTTAGCTGCTATATTAATAACAGAGCCTGACGTAGATCCACCCTCATCTACCGCTGTTAAAATCATTAAACTATTCATAAAACGCAGGAGAATGGGCAGAGGAGAGATTTTCCGAGGTATTTCAAAGGCTTTCCTGCTCGCCGCGGCCAGCACCGTCACTCACTCAAATCAGCCTTTATTTACAGATAATTGAACTATTACTCCACTTGCCCTCCATTTTAAAGCAACAGAAAGATATTTGCAAACACAAAACAGCACCTAAAATTGGATTTAACAGCATCTTCCCAAATATTTATCTTCCCCGATACAAAAGCAACGCTCGCTAGAGAGGATTTCTCAAGGGACCGACACTAACAGGCCGTGTTAATGAGATTTCTCTTTATTCAGACGTCATTGTAGCGAGGACAGACAATAATCTGCCATTAATAACCGAGCTCTCCATTTTCTAAGCGAAAGGGGTGAATGGAGGAGAACTAGTCGTGACAGAGCGGCGCGTCTCTCAGAGGACTAAGTGACAGATGAGGCAATCCTCATAATAAGGTGCATGATGCAGCAGCGCTTTAATATTGCATGAACGAGCTGCAGCCGGCAGTCCCGCTAGCAGCAAAGACGCGCTCTTCTCTCGCTCGCTATTTCTCCATCTCTCCAGTTGTGTTCGGAACGACATACTACCCTTCCATTGCTATTTCTGCAGCATGCATGCTGTGCACTGCGTGTGAATGTTCGCAATGAATGGAGTGAGTACCTGCTATGCACTGAGTATGCACTGTGTGGGACTTTAAAGTATCTTTTTATTACGTATTTTTATTTTAATAAATTATCATTGGATTAAAAAGCATTGAGCTAAATAACTCAATCAAAATTATAATAATGATGATAATAATAATAATTATTAAATATCTATTAAATATAAATTTTACTGTTATTATTATGGAACTCTTTTTATTGCACTTCACTGGATTAAAAATATCCACACACACACACACACACACACACACACACACACACACACACACACACACACACACACACACATATATATATATATATATATATATAATTTATAGGACTCTAAAATACCTTTTTATTGACAGATTTTTTTTTAGCGGTTATTATTGTATTTTTTAAAAATGGATTCAAAATGCATAATTAGAGTCCCATAATTTATTATATAAATTAAGGGAGGCTAAAGTATCTTTTTATTGCCATTTTAGATAGATAAATAGATAAATGTAGGAGGAAAAATTGTATGCAATATGAAATATTTTGTATTTATTGTTATTATTATTACTAATTTATACATTTTAAAAGTATATTTTATTTTAAAAGTATATTTTATATAGTTTTACAATTTTATATTTGATTAAAAATATCCATAAATAGATCACAAAATAAAATCATTTGTTTATACCGTAATTTTATCAAATTAAATATTTGACCCCCCAAAAAACTAAATTGCGTTAAAAATAATGACTAAATAACTGAACGCCTCTCTAGGAAATTAGGTGATGTGACAACAATGTAACATGCTGCTGAAGTGTCAAACGCATATAAACACACCGTTTCACATACTCTTATTATAAAACAGTAGGCAGTATGCAGTAAGCATTACACTAGTATTCCTTTCAGGATGTTCTGCGTGTTTTTGTAAATCTGTCAGGGTCACGTGACCTCCCTCAGCTGCAGCAGCCGAAAGCAGGACTTGAGACGCATCTCTCAGCCATTACGCCGCTAATGCGCTTTTAATAATGTAGAGACTGTGGGTGAGCTGGAAATCACACAGGACCGATGCAGCCCAGCGCTAGATTACCGCGCGCTTATTTCACAATGATTCATTCATATCCAGCGTCCCGCGCGTTCACGGGTTACTCCACACACACTCGTGTTGTCTATCGCTTCATTTAAACGAGCCATTTCTCAAGCCCTGCGTTCAATTGTTGATGAGAAAGAACATAAGAGGCTAAAAAGCTGCAAATACGCTCCTTATTTGTGCATCTGCGCGCTATGAAATGTCTGTGTGCACAGACTGCAAAGTGAAAAGTCTCGTCTTTGCAATGAAAAATGAATAATAGCCTCCAACCATTCCAGGCACTCACCATGTCAGCTCAGGCTGGATTCAGCACAAATTGCGCTCACACTTAAATAAGGCTGGATTTTTAGTGAACTAGGCTTCTCTTTTGTCACTTTGTGTCTCTCTCGTTTAATGGATTTTATTTACTGATGCTGTTTTTGGTGTCCTGCAGGAGGCGCAGTGAATGCAATCCTAATGGCGCCACAGCAGTGATACTGTGAGGAAAACACTGCTGAGCTGCCAAAACACTTCAGAAAGGAAAAAAAAGAAAAGTGATGTATGCATATAGACCACTCTCATACAGATGCATCTGAATATATTCCAAATCATAATAATTAAACATTTGCATGCAGAATATTTTGGAAAGATCTCAGCTTAATGTCAGTGTTGATACTAATATGCATATCACAAACCATTTACTGCCATAATCGGACATATTTTAGGGAATAACGCAGGATATTCAACAAGAAAATTTGCGAGGAATGTGCATTAGATAGACTGTTTATCATTTGCATAGCACTTTAGTAAGGAAAGGAATATACATAATGGATTTCTGCCACTGAATAAAAAGTAAAAAAGATAATTCTCCCAATTTTTCCTTGCAATTGCGAGTTTACATCTCCAAGTTCTCCTTTTTCTCAGAATCACATCATATGAACTCGCAATTCTGACTTTTTTCTCAGAATTGTGAGCTATAAAGTCAGAATTGCGGGATATAAACTCGCAATTGCAAGAAATAAAGTGAAATGTTTTGAAATACATGAAATGTTTTACTGCTGTAATCTGACATATTTTTTTGCTGAACAGCCTGCTTTATTCCCTACAATATAAGGAACATGTATTAACAAAGTGAATCTGGCCATCTGACAGACATATATTTATCATATCATTTGTTTAAATAAAAAAAAAAATTGCATTTTAGCAAGAAAAACTATATATGTATATACGTAGCATTTAGTTAATGTTTGCTTTAAAACTGATAATATCACACATTTGTAAAAATGAACATGAAACCCATTTTACTTCTATAATATGACATATTTTAGAGAATAAAGCAGGATATTCCACTAGAAA
>CM071941.1:2857500-2940000 GCA_036784905.1 Acrossocheilus fasciatus
ATATCGGTTGATTTTGTTCTTTTAAAGCGGTCATATGATGCTTTTTTAAAGATCATTATTTTGTGTATTTGGTGTAACAGAATATGTTGACATGCTTTAATGTTAAAAAAACACATTATTTTTCAAATACTGTACATTATTGCAGGTCCTCTATGCCCTGCCTCTCTCAAACGCGTCGTTTTCTTCAAAGCCCCTCCTTCCAACAAGCGCAGTCTGCTCTGATTGGCCAACTGGCACAGTGCGTTGTCCATTGTGACTGGCCGAACACCACAAGCACTCGTTGGAAATGTAACGCCCCTTTCCATAATCGCGAGCTTCAGCTTTCAAAATAAAAGTAAAGACAGTTATTAATGTACTTAGTTTTACCATTCGTTCAAGCTCGAGAGGGGAACAGAGTCGTGTGGCAGACACAGTGATGATGCTCGTATGTGTTTGCACACAAGCCACAATTAAGAGAGCTGACTCTGACTTTCTTTGGGTGAACATTTGGGCGGCAATACGCAAATATTTCCACATCGTAACGTTGACATGTGGGGGTGTGTTTGAATGAGCCATTTTAGGGGGCGTGGCAAAGTCTTAACTTTGATAAAGAATATCTCTTTGGTTTTGAGACTTTAGTCTTTGCAACTTCAAGGATCTTATCTATGCACAATCAGCTTATAACACTCCAAAGAGAAAGGAAAACTTGAAATCACATCACATGACCCCTTTAAGAGGGCAAAACTAGAGCAAAACTGGCCGATATTTAAATATCTTAACAGAACAAAACTGGCTGATATTTAAATCTCTTGATATAACAAAACTTACCGATATTTGATTCTGTTAACAGAACAAAATTGACCGATATTTGTTCTAATAACAGATTTAAATATCGGTCAGTTTTGTTCAATTAGGAGATTTAAATATCGGTTGGTTATTAGTTAAGATATTGTTAAGATATTTAAATATTGGCCAGATTTGTTCTATTAAGAGATTGAAATATTGGTCAATATTGTTCTGTTAAGAAATTTAAATATCGGTTGGTTTGTTCTATTAAGGCGAACATCTCAAGTTAATGCCTGATGCTCGGGCACATGTTGAGAGAGAGAATAGACAATTCTGGCTGAAGCATCTACCTAAAGAAGTTCCCTGTGCTTTTCTCAGAGATGGTGCGCGTTTCTCCTCCAATGCATTATCTGGTCTTGTGCGCATGTGTACCTATTCATTTGACTGGAGGGTAAATATTTGGCTTGGCAGGGTCAGCGGGGGCCCGGCCTGAGTAAGTGGCACTGAGGGAATTCTCTGTGTTCCCGCGGGGAGAGACAGGCACTGGCAGCTCCTTCGCAAAGCCCAGCTGAGCTCGCTGCCAGTGGTCTGCACGTGGAGCCGGCACGCTGTTTTTCCCTTCATGCATCTCTCGAATAAAAAGCGGACACACGGCGAGTCAACGCAGCTCTAAATGTCAAGTGTGATATAGAGGCACTTACGTCAAAATAAGATAAGATTACAGTGGGCTCTGCTGGGGCATCGAAGGCAGAACCCTCAAGTGCATCAGGAAAATGCATTAGTGCATGACAAACAGAGCGAAAGAAAAGCGTATTGCTTATTTTGTACGCACTGAATGGATTAACGTTGTCCTGCAACTGAAAGAAATTACAGCAACTATATATATATATATATATATATATATATATATATATATATATATATATATATATATATATATATATATAGCTACAATTAAAAAAAAAAAATAATAATAATAATTTATTCTATTAAATTATGCTAGTGGTTAATTTTAACTAAAGTAGTTCTAGGACCATGACTCAGCTGAGTAATCCACTTGAAAATGTTTGTTAATGCTACAAACCATTAACTCTTGCTGCTAACTGTTGTTTAAATATGTTGTTGTTGTTTTAGAGTGTACAGTCTTAAAAATAAAGGTTATTTATTGAAGAATCAATGGAACCTTCCCATTGCACAAAAGGTTATTTATAGTAAAAAATGTTCTTCACACTAAGAAAAAAAATGGTTCTTTTAAGAACTGTTCTTTGGGGAAACTAAAATGGTTCTCCTATGGCTTTGATGCGAAACCCCCTTTTGAAAGCTGAAAGTGTTGTATGTACATGCTAACCATCGCAGAGCACTATAAATCCATCTTTACTGTTTGCTAATCCCTCTCAGATTTGATTTCCCTCCCTTGGAAATGTGCTTAACTCTTCCTGGTGTGTTCCTGCCTCTCATCTCAGCACAAATCTCCACACCTGCCTGGCCTCCGAGGAATCCCCCTCATCCCGGACGAACCCCCTATACTAAGCGGGTTAGACTCACTGCCCATGCGAGCGATGACTCACGCTGCTCATCAATGGCGTAAATCCCATCAGAGATGCTCATCAATGCTAATTAGGCCCAAATGGGCCAGGCAGGAGGCCTGTCGATCTGCACAGCACTCGCTCTCCGATTGCTTATTGATTCGATTTGCCTCTTGCGTCACGCAGACCAGTGGCGATTCAAAGGGACAGGTGAGGAGGATCATACGGAAGAACATTAGAACATTGGTTCATTACTGAAGAAAAAACAAACAACACGGCCAGCTGGAGAGAATACAGACGTCTCCTAGCTCATTAGTGAGGGATTTGCCTTGTGAACTGGCCACCACTGATTATTCATGAGGCTAAATGTAAAACCTTTTGAATGTATGCACAAGAGTTGGACAAAATTCAGAATGGACGAATTTAGATAGATTCTACAAAACACAAAAAGTTGAACTGGAATTTGAATTGAAATGGCAGGAAGAGGAATTTACTGAATCGTAGTAAAAAATTGCATTCTGGGAAATGTTATTCCATCCAATAAATAAAATATTATTTATAATAATTTTATTAAAAAATTAAATTTAAAATGTATTTAATTATATATTACATAATTTATTTATAATTAGATTAAAATGTATAATTTAATATTTGCAATTTAAATGTATAATTATTCCATTTATATCATTAATTGCATTATTTATTAACCATTTACTGTAAATAATTCCAAACACATCTACATTTTCATTTGAATGGCAATTATGCATCTTGTTTGCTACCTCAACCTCACATAATTCCATTCCAGTTCTAAAGGATGCATGCAAATCTATACTGTAGGCAATCACTAATATCATTGAGTATTTTTTGTTTTCAACATTCGCTATCCCACAGAAAGAGGCGCTCACTATTAAGCAGTCAGGACAGACTAAGAAGCACATGTTCAGCACTAGTTAGTGTAAAAGCAAGTTGAAACATACCCTCTAAAATGAAAACAGAAAACTGGGCCACATTTGCACTGTAAAGTCTGAAGCCACCCCGAAGCACACAAATCTGGGCCCCTGGTCAAGACTGATTTTACTCCATATGGGAAATTTGCACTTTTTATTACAAATTGCGCATTAGTCTAATAAGAACCAGACAAGACACAGACTACACCTCCCCGAAATGCCAACCCAGAGCCAAGCACATCTGAAAGGGTCTTTCTGCTCGGAAAAGTCATTGCAGGGCAGCCAAGTCTGCATTTTTCACAGCATTTACCTCGATTTACCTCGATTTAACCGTTTACAGTATCAGTGAATCTCAATCAGAAGCATTTTTAGAAGATCATACAAGCCTCAATCCGAAATAATTGCTCGCTGTCGTTACGGATCTCTCTCCTGGGACTGAGAGATGCACCAAAATAGACCAGAAATGATGCACAAATTAAAGTCGGATGCGTCGGAACTGTGATCAAGGTGGAAATTTGATGTCTCATCTGTCCTTTGAGGCCTTTCTGAGCTTGCCAATAAGGTGATGTGCTGTTTTTTCCACTCGTTTTAGCACGGGTGACATCAGCGCGGGGCAGCGAGGGGCTCTGGACGGCCTGTGATTGGGTTAGTCCAGACTAATGGCCGAGTCTGTAGAGGGACTGCATTAACCTCACACACAGCCACACTACTGATTACATTCATAATACTAATGAGAACGTGTCTGGTGTCCCAAATCAGAGTAATAGAGCCTAACAGAAACCCGAGAGAGAGAGAGAGAGAGAACGAGAAACACACACACACACACACACACACACACACACACACACACACACACACACACACACACACACACACACAACCTGCTGTTCTCCATCCGTAACACCATCCAGCTGCTAGAACTGAGAACAAGATCTCTGAAAATCTCTGCAAAAAATCAAGTAGTTTTGCTTTGTTTTTCAGTAAAATATCTAAACTGTCTTAAATCAAGATACATTTACTTGAGAAGCAAAATGACATGCATTTTCAGAAAACAAGACATCAAAATTAAGGGACTTTATGCATAAAACAATAAGAAATATCTGCAAATGGAGTCAGAAAAAGCTTTGAATTAAAGTTATTTTTTCTTTCTTCACTGACATTTTTTCATGTTTTAAGTATCAATTTAAAATAAAACTAGATTTAATAATAATAATAATAATAATAATAATAATATTAAATACTGCTAATAAAAATAAACAGCATTTTGCCAATAATAAAATAATAGTATGATAAATACTATGAAGAATATTATAAAAATGATGCATATGTTAATATATGTAATAATTCTACTACTAAAAATAATAGTAAATAGCTTTTTTCTAATATTATTATTATTATTATTATTATTATTATATACAGTATATATTAAATATCAAACCATTTATATAAAATTATAACAACTGCATGAAAAATATATTAAATATTCAATTTGAATTAAATAATGATGATAATAATAATAATATAAAATACTATACATATGATGTTTTTTTAATATATGCATTTCTACTACAAATAAATTATTAAGCAGGTTATATGACCTCATATTAATTGACACTTCATGCATTATTTGTAATTTTGCTTCTGAAGTAAATACATCTTGATTTAAGAATGTTTGTACTGTAAATACCGAGTAAGAAAATCATTTTTTTGCAGCATACTGTACATGCCACGCTTGGTTTGTTGAAGCACAACCGACTTTCTAGGTATGTTGTGTATCGTTTGGTTTTATTTGTTTTAGTTTAGCATTAAAAACCTCCCAGCTAAGGCATTTTAAAAGATTTAGTATTTCAGAATGTTAAATAGTAATAAATCGTAAGGATACCGGGTTGAATTCTTCTCAGAAAATCAATCATTTACTTTAAAGGACGACAATGCTCGTGAATGACAGCAAGAACAAGCCATTTTCCAGAACTTTCTACATGACATAAACTCTGAGAGTTTTCTGAGAATCTCTGAGCGTTCGGGACACCGGCTTCATTGTCCATCGAAGGTTCAGAGCCGGCGTTGCGTTTACAGCCAGCGGTTTTCTCTGAAGCCTGGATAAGAGTCTTCCAGGAGCACCTTACTGAAGCTGCTGTTTAATGAGTCAGAGAAAGCATGGAGAAAGCATGCACGATCGAGCACACACCATCATTCACAGGCCAACATCCATCTGCAGGAGCCTGTGAGCCTGATGATTACGGGAAATGTCCTCATATACGTCAGTGATGTTTACACTGCGGCTGCTTATGGACCAACACTTTTCAAAAACACGAATACAGCTAACCGCACAGTATATAAAATGAATAGCTATGCCTTATGCAACAATCTACAATAGAAGTATGCTGTATAGCATCCTTATATTTGCATGTTGTCACAGGGCGTGGAAAAATGAAAGTGATATCAAAACTAGCATGCTCTTGGGCAAACAGAAGGGATACGTCAACAGCACTGCATTGTGGGATAATAGTAATAGTAATAATATACCTTTGTTCTTTAATATTTTGAATTGTTTTTAGCTTTATTTTCAGTTTTCATTTAAATGTTAAGTTTTGAAATTTTGTTGTATGCATTTGTCATTTTTATTTAATTTCTTTCTTTTTAAAAAAAAAAAAAAAAAAAGTGTATATATAGTATTTATAAAATTTTAGCTTTTAGTTTTGGACCTGTTTTAGTTGTTTTAATATTACAATTGATTGCTTCTGTTGTCCTCATTTGTAAGTTGCTTTGGATAAAAGCTAAATGACTAAATATAAATATAATAGTAATAACAACAACAACGTCACAGTGCACACAGCGGGGAGGAACGAGGAACACAGAGACGAGGATAAACTCAAAATATACAGTCTTTGATCAAATCCAACTCAAACAGGGCAAGACAAGGCAAGGCTGAGACACACAGGAACACAAGGAACGTAACGAGTAGACCAGACGAAAACTAACTATACAGGCAGGAACTAAATACACAGGATAATTAACTATACACGGCTGGAACATAATCTAAACAATCAAACTAAATTAGGACAGGAACAGGACGGACCAAATATGGGCATACAGGGGGAAACACACAAGACAGGACTGACAAACAACAACATTTAATAATAATAATAATAATAATAATAATAATAATAATAATAATAATAATAAGTATTTAATATAATACATGTTTTGATGTGTATTTTGCTGCTGCTGCTAATAATAATAATAATAATAATAATAATAATAATATTAATACTTATTATAATAAGCAGTTTATTAGATTAATAATTAGTTATACATTTATTAAACAGTACACCGTTTGTATTAAATAATAACAGTTAAATAAAAGTATGATAAGTCCAATGAAAAATACTATAAATATGATAAACATTTTAACATCTGTACTATTAATTATTAATATTATTAAGCAACTTTTCTCACTTCAAATGAACCGAGACGCTACATGCAGTATTTGTACTGTAAAAAAAAAAAGAAAAAAAAAAAAGTACATATTATGTGGTATGCCATAACCTTAAACTGATATATCCTTAGAGCGGATCCAGATCCTAATCCCAGAGAAGCAGCTGATGGGGGAAATGAAATAAGGAGTAGTGCTTGAGTCAGCATCATTTAGAGCGAACCGGGACCTTGAAAGTACAGGAGCGCATCTTTGTGTGCGGAGAGACTTTGGCCAGTCTGCGGTAACCATGGCGACGAGAGTGGCAGGTGACGTGTGTGAGACGTATTGTGGTGTGTTACTCTGAGGGAGAGAGTCGTCTACAAACAGCGAGAGCTATATAATCAACATCCTCTCTGACTCAGCATGAACACAGATTGGAGGACTGGGAAACAACTTCAGAAACAAATCAAAACTACAAGCCGCCTAGCAACCATCTATCATCACCCTAGCAACCAGTCAAAACACCCTAGCATTGAGTTTTGCAGTGGTAAGCATTACTTTATCTAGTTAACGCTGGGATAACTTTTTATATTAAAAGTTTTTAATAATGCACATACAGTGGGAACACTTTCACCCGTATGATTACAAAACAGCTGATGTCCAACATTTACTTTTCTAGCAAATTCATCAGGGGATGCACAACAGGGAAGAGTTAGACTCGAGTTCATATCAGAAGAATTAAGTTCATAATTATCGTTCAGCGGGAGACGATCATTAAACACAAACGGATATTTACCCTGATTAGCAACTCTATTTTTGACTCTTCTAAAATAAATAAATAAAACAGGGGGGAAAAAATAAATAAATAAAATAAATAAATAGCACATCAAAAGTTTGGAAGATAGTGATGCTACTAATACTAATAATACAAATAACTAATTGTGAAAGTCACATTAAAACTTTATTGGATCCAAAGCAAAATTTATAATATATGGTTTATACTATATTATTTATAATTAAAAAATAAAAAATAAAAATAATAATAATATTATATATATATATATATATATATATATATATATATATATATATATATATATATATATATATATATATATATAAAAAGAAAGATCCACCCTGTCCCAGTTTCATCCACACTGAGTGCATTTACATCAATAAAATATTAATACATTATTAATTATTAATACAATACATTATTAATACAATACAATCTTAATAATAATAAAAATAATAAGTATAATTAATATTATTAGTATTAATATTAAGAAATAATTATTTTATAATAGTATTATTATTATTATTATATTTTTACCTAAATAAAAGTAATACATATTAATTATTAAACTGTTTATATTAAATAATAATAATAATAATAAAACCAATTTAGTCGCATTCAAAATTCATATGCATCACAAACAATAATGCTAAACAAAACACCATAAACTGTAATAAATGGTTAATGTATATTTTTTACAAAATGGTTTTATTAAACATTATTATTAGTAAGAAATTAAAATATTAAGTAACTTTTAGTACCCCAATAATAATAATAATAATAATAATAATAATAATAATAATAATAATAATAATAATAATAATATTATTAATAATAACAATAATAACAATATTATTATTAATAATAATAATAAAACAATTTTAGTCACATTATACAGTATATGCATCATGAGAACATGATAAAGTGAAACAAAACACCATAAACTACAATAAAAAGGTAATAAAGTTAAAAAAACCTATTACCCTCCATTCTCAGACTTAACGTCTTTGTTATTTCTTCCCTAAACCTCAGTCTAAATTCTGTTCATTTTTTCCCCTCATAATTGTCCTTTTCCCGGAGCACAATTCCATGTGAGCATTCGTGTGAGAGTCCATTCTCTGTCCTGATACCGAACAAACGAGCATGCCAGCGCACGCTTTTCCTTCTCACACCAAAGATCTCAAACAAACGGAAGCGTTAAGTGTCTAACGAAGACGCGCCACTTTTCTGGCTCATAACTGCCATGAGACGAGAGATAATTGGGGAAACTGGGACAGGGTGGATCTTTCAATCACTTTCTCATGCTTTTAGATCTCCAGAACTTTTGAACGAGATTAGAAGCAGACTGTTCCTGAGTTATCAGCGCGGTGTGACTCAGTAATTTAGTTTTAAATCCCAGCCAAAAATAAAAAATGTCATCCTTCAAAAATTGTCAACCCTCATGTTGCAGACCCTTTTCCAGGGAACAGAAAACAAGCAGCTCTTTTCCATATGATACCGAAAGAATAGCGATACCACAAAAATGACCATCATAAAACTTATATCACTCTGTGTAAACAGATGGAAACAAGCTAAAAACCTTCCATCCAACAGCATCCATTCATATACAGTGCCATTAGATGCAACATGCCAGTTATGACCAATCATAGTTGAGTACTGCATGTCATGTGACCAACTGCAATGCAGCAAATCTAAATATTTTTAAAGTGCAAGGTGAAGATTATTAGTGAATAACGAATTACATTTTAGTCTGATCATCACACAAAGCTAAACGTAAAAAAAAGTACATTTTACAATTACAAAGAAAATGCAACACATCAAATTAAACTTGAAATTTTGAAGTAGAAAAAAACATTAAAAAATATTTTCTTGTAAAACGTACTCAAGTAAACTTTGAATTTTTTTTTTTTTTTTTTGGAGATTGTGAATAAATGTTAATAGAACTTTAATTCAAAGTGATCTGGTCTTTAATAAAATGTTACCACAAAAAAAGTTGGCATCTGATCAGCATGATGAGCCGAAGCCAAACCAGCGTGGTATAGTTGCGCAGGCCGTGCTGGACGGCCATTCCTGCGGCCTCCTGTATTCCCGCTCTCGCTCTTCTCAGCCAATTTGCTAAGTGGAGCGTTTCTCCCCACACTAACGGCACGCTGCTGTTAAGTTACACACACGGCTCTCCCTTCCATTAACGTCGGACTGAATCACGTCGAGAGCGTCAGAGCTCGTGTATTAGCAGACCCGTTCTGCTCGGTGATCGACGTGAGGGTGCATGCAGACGGGACCTAAACACAGAAACTGAATTTCACGCAACGACATTGAATATTTAAGACGCATGTGACATGTCTAAGTGATGTAAACTGGAGCCTTGCTGAGAGATATGAATGATTTAGCTATATAATTCTTCATGGAAAAAAGATGAAAAAGAAAAACAGCAGTTTTCATCATCTGGAATCCACACGATTTCCATTTCAAATAAATGCTGTTCGCTTGAACTTTCTATTAATCAAAGAATCCTGAAAATAAAATGCATCACACAAACATATGAAGCAGCAACTGCTTCCAACATTGATAATAATCAGAAATGTTTCTTGAGCAGCAAATCAGCATATTAGACTGATTTGTGAAGGATCATGTGACTCTGAAGACTGGAGTAATGATGCTGAAAATTCAGCTTTGCATCACAGGAATAAATTGCATTTTAAAATATATTAAAAGAGAAAGCAGTTATTTTAAATATTTCACGATATTACCGTTTTTACTGTATTTTTTTAATCAAACAAAGTCAGCCTTGGTGAGCAGAAGATACTTTCAAAAACATTTTAAAAATCATCCTGACCCTAAACTTTTGAAATATATATATTTCAAGTATAGAAGTAAAAAGCATAAGTAAAAGCACAAATAATAATAATAATAATAATAAAAAAAGTATAGGCAGTATTGTAATGCCTGTTTGTGTATATTCCAGTGAATTCAATATTAGTTCACAAATGACTTATTGTATCATTACTTTCTTGATTGACACAAACCAAAAAGAAGGAAAAACAGCTTCATACGTATGACAAAACACTAAAAGCTATAAAACTATTATCAGTTGAGAGTGAGCTGAAGCAGATAGTATTGTGTGCATTATGCAAATGTGTAACATGGTGGCGTAGCTAAAAATCACAGAAATAATGGCAGGACTACAAACGAGAGTTTTCTGTTGGAGAGATGAACTCCGTTTGACGTCGATTTGCTTTGTAACTGCTGCTGCAGATGGTTTACATGCACAAACACACTAAAGGAAAGGCACAATAGATGCCCTTTAAGTTGAGCTCCAGATGACTTTGCAGGGAGTATCTCATCGACTCATGACGCAAACGCAGAGACGCAGTTATGATGAGAGCCAGCTGTGGCTCCTACAGTTTCCAACGACTAGATATGTTGGCGTTCATGTCGTACTCTGTATGATCGCATCTCACTTCAGTGTGAATATAAGGTTAACGCCAATGTTTTCTTTTGGTCAGTGCAGCCAGTTCCCGACCACAGTGTAGGGTTGCCCCAACAATCGCCATGACCGAGTTACACTTACATTACGGTATGTTTTTAGCGTGTATTTAGAGTCAGGCGGAGCAGAACAGTTTGGCCCGTCCATATCGATGGCAGCGAACCTGACAGATGCTAGAAAGCAGGCGGCTTTCCAGGACTCGAGGCGGGCAGAACCGCAGACCGCGGATGGGACGGACCTGATGGAGGTTAATGGAGGTTGTGTGTTGTTTTGGGCCGGAGCCGCTACGAGCAGCGTGTTTCCCTGTCCAGTGCAGTTCACAACCCTGATTGCAGCTTCTGTGCGGCTCTCATGGGAAAAACAAACCCACGTAACTGCAGCGTGATCCACGTGAGGCTTGTTCTGAGCGACTGGCGCTCTTGTAGCCATCACTCTGACAATGTACACACATCTGTACTCCGCATGTGCTTTCAGGAGAGAAAAAAAAAAGAAAAAAAAATGTTCATGAGGGGTCACATTTTTAGCCACGGTCTGAACATGAGTTTTCGGCCTAAGACAATCATATAAATCCATATGAATCAGAGAATATCACTGATTGAACACAAAAGATGATCAAGGTATTTTTCGACAAAAAAATGCTCAGGTAAGTAAATAAACGAAAGCATTTGTACAGTAAAGAGGGAGAACTCTGGAGATTCATTCACAACAAAACATTTCCATGCGAATGCCATGCGTCAGGGCTTATCATTCACACACGCTGAGACGAGGGGATTTGAAAGACGAAATCCTATTTTAACCTACTTCATCACTAAATCACGTTTCAGAACAATAGAATGAAGGAATACAAATATAAAATATGCTAAACTGTCTGTGAATGGTGCAAGCTGCTTTTAAAGTCAAAATAAAATCAGAATTGGTCCTATTTACTTCTTAAAAGCATGCATCATGTTCAATACAGCTTAGTAATACAAAAAAGGCCTGCATACTAAAGAAGCAAAACCACAACTTTACTGAAAACTGCAAATGTTTTGATAATTTTTCATCTCACATTTAGTGTTTGTGTATTAATCAGATCAGATTTGGAAAAATGTAGCATTACATCTTTTGCTCATCAATGGATGGATGCTCTGCAGTGAATGGGTGCCGTCAGAATGAGAGTCCAAACACCTGATAAAAACATCACAATCCACACCACTCCAGTCCATCAATTAATGTCTCGTCAAGTGAAAAGCTACATGTTTGTAAGGAACAAATCCATCATTAAGGTGTTTTAACCTTAAGTAGTCGCTTCTGACCATAATATGAGTCCATAATAATCCAAAATAACGCTTCCTTGATTGAAAAAGTCCATCTCCTGTTGTCTCTCGCATCAAAATCCACCCACATATTTGTTTAGAGCCGTTTTGGCTTGTAAACAGTGCTTGATCTGTGTTTATTTCTCTCTTGATTCAGACAAGACAACGTTTTCAGAAAGTGTTATAATGGATTAGGGATTTGTATTTTATTTAAAAATGTTTTGATGATGGATTTGTTTCTTACAAACATGCAGCTTTTGTCTTCACAAGACGTTAATTGCTGGTGTGGATTACTTGTGGATTATTGTGATGTTTTCATCAGCTGTTTGGACTCTCATTCTGACGGCACCCATTCACTGCAGAGCATCCACTGGTCAGCAAGTGATGTAATGCTACATTTCTCCAAATCTGTTGGAGGCTTTTGTAAATATTTAGTTTATACATAGTTTAATGTTAACAAAAAATATTTAGTAGTGCATAAATTGTAATCTATAGCTAGTTTAAATTGGCAGCTGCCTGGTGCAGCTGACTGGGGTGTTTTTGTCATTTTGGATGACTGTGACCTACGCACATTGCCTGCGAGTTTTTGTTGTTTTTTCAAAACATGTTATTCTCATTCATAGTCTTTTTTCGGGTTGAAATGTGTCACAAAATGGGATGCAAATAGAGGTCAAAAAGATGCAAAAAACGAAGCAGGAAAAATCAGTGTCAGCAAGAACAACAAACAAGCCACAAAAAAGTTCATTTCCTAGAACGAAGGGGAATCGTTTCTAAGTAAAATACGCACCCAGTGCCTTCCTTACCACAACAACCTAATCCAATAAGAGACTTTGTGGTGGACGAGAGAGAGAGAGAAAGAGAAAGAGAGAGAGTGCTTAGTGCTGAATGGACAGTCCTGAGAGTGAATGGGGATATCATGCCCAGCGGCCCATTCTGACATTAACACAGGCCCTTATGTACCCTGAGAGCCCGGCTAATGATACGATCCCAGCGCTGCCAAACAGAACCACTGGGGCTCTCAGAGGTGTGTGTGTGTGTGTTTACATCGCTTTAATGGCTCCAACCAGCGTCATACACTCACTGCACCCTCTCATCTGTGACACAGATGAGCACTTCCAGAGAAATCCATTTTCCAATGTATGTGTTTATACACAGTTACTCTATTAGAGAGAAGGGGGTAAAACAAACATCAAAGTACAAAGAAAGTAATAAAGCTACTTTTGCTGCAGAATGGACTACTGTGTAACATACTGAATGCTGGATTATGTATTTTTTCTGTTTATTATTTATTATTCTTTTAGGGTAGGCAATAGTGTGAAACATTTAACTACGAAATATCACCATGCTTGCCCAGCTGATTGATTGCATTAAGAACTGCAAACATTTCTCATATTCCAAGTTTTTGAAATGATGCATTATCTCATTAAATATGCATTCATTTGGATACATTTCCAGAACAGAATTCGGAACACTGGATAAAGACAGGTTCAAAATTCAGAGTTAAAAGTTTTTATAAAAGAGATTTTGGATCTCTTTTATCACTCCAAAAATCAATGCTAACAGCCAAAAAAAAAAAAAAAAAAAATTATATATTAACAAACCTCTCTTTTAACAAAAAATCAGAATATAGATGAAACAAAAAGTGTAATTAATTTAAAAAGCAATATTTTTAACTGTATTGTGTTTAGCGCTTTTTTTAAACTAGTATGAGAACCACTATGCCATATGAAGTGTTCCCACATTTAAACAATTCATTTCCATGACTTTTCCACGACCTTTCCAGATGTTTGTGGTTACTGGAAAACAGATCATTCTGATTCAGACCAATTTACTAACTACTTGGAAAGAGCCTCGAAAATTAAGCTCTATAGCTTGAGATACATATTATACATGTTTTATAAATTTTTGTTCTACATAAACACAGAAACACACACAAAAAAGCCAATTAAATATTGTAAAGAACAGTGTAAATAAATAATGCTATATTCACTCCAGAAATGTCTACTTTATGCATGTCTGTGCATGCTTAATTCAGCGAATTAACCAGGAAATACATATAAAATAACAAATACAATAAATGAAAGAAATGTTAAAAAAAAAAGTGGTTGATATTGCTTTCAGATCATAGTCAAATGGAAACAAAAGGTCACATTGCATTGTGAGATTTAAGTAAATATAGGTCATAAAATGCTATGCACACCAACCTGATCTCATGAAAGTGCGTACAATAGTACACTAAATAAAAACAAAAACTCGTGGTATTGATACGCAAAAATGGACTTTGGCGTGCCTATGCTACGTGATGGGTAGGATTAGGGTTGTGGTGAAATTGCATTTCATATGCACGCCAACAAATTGCGGATCATATGCATGCGAAAACTGCATATTATATGCACGCCAAAAATACGTGTAGCATAGACACGCCAAAGTCCATTTTTGCGTATCAATACCACAAGTTTTGTGGGGTTTTTTTTGGCGTAATGTTTATACGTATTTTCATGAGACCAGGCTGTATGCACACAGAAAATGAATATGCACACTTTATAGTGCAGAAATAGTAAGAATAGCATGCTATTCTGCACTATCCTTCCTCTTCACACACACTGTTTACAGGCACACACACACCAGAGGCGAGTCCATTAGCCCTTGTGATCAGGGACAACGGTTGCACAAAGTCTCGTGACAGCCATTAGCACAGACCGGAGAGCGAGAACACCTGGACACATCTGTTCATCAACAGCACAAACCCTGAGAGAAGCTTTCCAGCTCAGCCGCAAACCAGCGCGAGCAGGATCTGCTCTGTTTATTTGACGAAGCCGTCTGCCGCACGGCCTGCCTGGTTTGTTTGAAATGTCAGATGTGCTTCTTCACGGGTTGGGGTCGAGAGACAGCCGAGTTTAGCCCTCTGAGGGTGACACGAGATGCATAAAGAAATAGATGGAGAGTGACTGAGTGTGATTTGAGGAATCATTCATGTCTGGAGCGCAAACGGTGCAGGACGAGTTACATGACAAAGTTTAATACTAACCAAAAGTATGAGCATTATTAAGAGTGATGCTTGACTTAGTAGATAAATTATGGAAGAAGCTTTGTGAATCTTTGGGTCAATAATACCAGAATAGCTAGTAATTAGTCTTCGTGCAGAAACTATGGTTTATTAGAGTATAAAAATACATTGTAGGTGATAGACTACCATTTAAATGTTTGGGGTTGATAAGATTTTTTAAACATTTTTGAAAAACAAAAACAAAAACAAAAAAGCTCAGTGAGGCTGCATTTAGTTAATAAAAAATACAGTAAAAATTGTGACATATTATTATAATTTAAAATAACTGTTTTATATTTGAATATATTTTAAAATTTAATTTATTCCTGTGACGAAATCCTGAATTTTACTCCAGTCTTCAGTGTCGCATGATCCTTCACAAATCAGTCTAATACGCTGATTTGCTGCTAAAGAAACATTTTTAATTATTATCAATGTTGAAAACAGTTGTTCGGCTTCATATTTTTTGTCTTTTTATCTTTGATGAATAGAAGGTTCAAAAGAACAGAATTTGTTTGAAATAGAAATCTTTTGTAACATTATAAATGTCTTCACTGTCACTTTTGATCAATTTAATGCATCCTTGCAGATATACGTCTCCAATCTTTTGAATGGCAGTGTGTGTATAAATAACATTAACATTAGACTAAATGATTAAACATCAGCAATCTGATAAGAGGAAAGATAAAATAAAGCTTTTATTTGTTTCCATCTGAAGATAAAAAGAGGGTCGCTGTGACTATATTAAACAATCGCTCTAACTAGCAATGCATCATTTGATTTTACATTTCTTTGGATTCAAATGGATCATGTATTCATTCGTACAATGAACTGATCACATCAAAATCTGAAGATAAAATAAAAGATCTGAAATGTCATTAAAGATGATGAAAACCAATGCAACAGCCATAGTTATATAAAACATGATTAAAACAGGGGCTTGGGTCAGGATGGGTTTTTGGGTGGTTTGATGCAGGACAGATGAGGACAATGTCTCTGTTGGTACGAATGACTTTAGCATTTAGTCAATCAGTCTCACAGAACTGACCCTCATCCAATAGGTCAACCTCCCTCCCACCGAAGCGTCCTGTTACGTAACGGCGAGACACAAGAGCAGGACGGCAGCTGAGGTCCTTTCCACTGCTGCCACAGTCGAGGTGCCAGCTGTCATATGAGTGCCAAGCGGGCATCGCGAACGGGACGCCATTTACTCACTCGCTCTCCTCATATAGTCTGTCTTTAATGTTACGTAACGGTGAACTGAGGATGTTATGTACGGTAGAATGAGGGGACTCAAGGTGACTAGTGATCAAATCGAGCAAAATGATTAAAGTGCGAATTACTAATTAGTGTCGTTTGCTACACTACTTATGAAAAGTTTCAGGTCGGTAAGATGTTTTAATGTTTTTTTTTTTTTTCCACCAAGTCACCAAGCTCAGCAAGGCTGCATTTAATTAATAATAATAAAAAAAACTTTAATATTGCGAAATATCATAACTACTTAAAATAACTTTTTATGTGAATATATTTTAAAATGCAATTTATTCCTGTGATGCAAAGCTAATGTTAAACAATGTTTCAGGGTTCTTTGTTGAATAGGAAGTGCAAAAGAACAGCATTCACTCTTTGCCAGTAGGTGGCGCTTATGTAAAAGCATAAATACAACGTTACATTACATTATTAGGTTTCATATGGAGGTAAGCTGAAAAGTAAATGCCATTGAAACTTTTCTGAAGACATTCAATTCCCTTCAGGTGTACATTCATATAACCGCAAAGTCACAACTGCTAATTTCAAGGTTTTCGAATTTAGTGCTAAGTGCATTAATATACCAATCTAAGATCAAACATCTGAATCCATGTTTGTCAAAGTACCTGAAAACACAAGACTAGTCACATCTCTGGCCTTCAGGATCACGATAACCTCATAACTAAAGTGACTAAAGTGAACATTCCCATCTCCGCAGGCGTCCCACGCATTAGGACCACTGATGCTGGTTGAGGGAAAGCAAGGAAGCTCTTGCTGCTTGGGGTCACTTCCATCAGGTCAAACGCCTGCAGCACATCATCTCACAAAGCTTCACTTCACACTTTGTTTTAGCAAAGCATCATGTTACTTAAAGATTCACACACACACACACACACACACACCCACCAACATATGCGTCACTTCGGATTACACACAAATGTTTCAACCGATTGAAACTCATTGGAAAAACAACATTTCAAAATGACTTTACTGTACATTTGCAACACTTTGGAAGTATAATGCCCAGTGAGTGGCGTTGAAAAAATGTTCAGTTTCATCCAAAACAGATGAGCTTGAATCTGGCAACGTTTTATTACGTTGGTGGTTGTATGTATCACAGCAGTTTGGAAATGCATGTCTAGTGAGTGATGCTAAAACTTAATGCTCTATTGCATTTGAAAATAGCGTACAAGCTACTGTACACTAAACCTAACTGTTAGTGTTAACAAAAGCAAACTTAAAATAAAAACACATTTGCTGAAGCAAACATGCCATTTTATCTTGATTCTGCAAGTTTTTGAGCTCTTTTATCATGAATCGTTTCCATGGACTCAAATCTGAGCGCTCAGTATCACACGTGCAATGCTGCACCAGGCGTGCGACCTAGCACGTTTACCATGTAAGAAAAGCCATTCATACAGAGCTAATAATGTTATGTAATCAAAATGCATTTGTTTACAAATCATACATTATGGCAAAACTGTTTTGAGGTCATGACATAGTACTGTGCATGGAACGGTGTGAATAATAAGTATTTATTTATCAATAATCTAACCTGAAATCAATATTTGTGTGAAAAGGAATAAAGTTGTTAATGTTTTACAGCCATAGTGTTGATTTCAGCTGGAAACTGCAGGTAAATATTTGTATCAGGGTTTTTCTTTTGCAAAAATGTAGATTGATGCACATTTCCAGTGAGCCAATGTTGACCAATTTACATTCTGTTCTTTACACAATCTAATTACAAAAAAGCACTTAAAAGTACTATGGTATTACCACATTTTTGATTGATTTAGCCTGGAGTACAATGAAAATACCATGGTACATTGGCAGGTCCACCAGTTCTGACAATCAGTGAATGAAAACATGTCTACATTTCCAATAAGTGAATATTCTCATTGGTTTTACTGTGCATTCTGGGAAATTCTAAGGAACAAATTTTTTTGGCTAGAAACATCCAATTCTCAATGACAACTCTTCTGCTTTCGTCGGCATCGGCTTGGTGTGTTCCGGGCTTAAGAGATGTAGGAGTGTTTCTTTCAGGTCCTGTACAGATGGATCACATCTGTGAAGGAAGTACAGAACCCCTACATGTCCTCTTTCTCTCTATCTTCACTCTCTCACTTGCTTTTTTCTTTTTCTCCCTCCCAGTGAGAAGAACAGGAAGAGATGTGGCATAAAAATCCCTATAATTTTTTTAATCACCTCCAATGAAATTGTTAAAGCAGCATGACGGCGAACTAAGCAAACACATAAATGGCTTTATCCATGTGAGCCCGCGAAACAATTCTGCGCATTACAACGGCGCATATCTGCACACGCACACACATAAACAACCACTAAGTGTGCTTAACATTTTAAAGCATGGCACTTACTGAAAATAAAAACAATGTTGTCTTTGTTTCGGCTATAATGTCTTCAGTGTTTAGTAGATGTATCTTTACTATCTGTTAAATGTCAAGCAGAAACAAGCCTTGGGAGAAATGTTAAACAAACGGAATAATTTGTAAAACAGTCGTTCAATATATACCAAAACATCACTTAGTATAAGTAGTCGTAGAAAATTCATTAGTATTATGAGAAAAGACTGATTTAAGCTAAACTTTCATTTTTGTGAAGCAGTAACTACGTGGGTTGCGCTAATGCTGGGAGCATTTTTCAGTAGCATAACATTAGTTAAAAAAATTGTTTTTTTGTTTTTTTTCCTAGTAACAAGCTACTTTCCCCCCAACAATTATCAGTTAAGCATGACATTGCAGTTTGTGTGCATTTTTAGTCGCAAAACCCTTATGAAAATGAACCATGGTTTTATTATAGTAAAAGTGTAGTAACCTCATTTTTTTGGCAGATTGATTACCATTTGTGTAACCACAATTTTACAACAAATGCCATTGTTAAACTATGGTTAATGTTGCAAAACTAATTTGTGTTTGCCATGTTTTTTTTTTTTGGTTTTATTTGTAGTAAAACCATAGTTAATTTTGGATGGGGAATATTTAATTAAATGCTACTTCATGCTATATGCTACAATGCTAGTTCTATGTTTAATGCTAATGTGATCCTCATTGTTTTTGTTCCAGATAAATGCTCTGTAAAATGTAATAAAATAAAATGTAATTAGCTTTTTTTTTGTTTTGTTTTTGTTTTTGTAATGTAGCTAACTACTTGTCTGTACTGTACTTTAGGATTAGCTTGTAGCTTATGAAGTCTTTTCTTCCATATTGTGATGTACATCTTTTTGTAATTATCTGAAAAAATGTAGGGACTTGTTTCTATATAGCGGTTGCTGATTGGATATTGAGATGTGGGCGTGGCACTCAAAAGTGAAGGGGTGGGGTTTAAATTCTACAGTGCTACTTCTATGTGTAATGCTACATT
Source organism: Acrossocheilus fasciatus (assembly GCA_036784905.1). Taxonomy (NCBI): domain Eukaryota; kingdom Metazoa; phylum Chordata; class Actinopteri; order Cypriniformes; family Cyprinidae; genus Acrossocheilus; species Acrossocheilus fasciatus. Next base: position 2,877,407 of record CM071941.1, read on the forward strand.
GCTGTCTGTACTTTACTTTAGGATTAGCTTGTAGCTTATGAAGTCTTAATGTCACAATTAAACGGAACTAGCGACAGATCTTTTCTTCTGTATTGTGATTGAAGTGTAACAGATTATTGAAAAAAAGAACAAATGTAGGGCAGGACTTGAATTCTATGTCACATGACCATTTTCTTGACATAATCGATGTTCATCATATGATAGTTCCTTGTTGTCAACACTTGTTTGTCTGAATATTGCCTCTGATTATTTGGTGTATTTTGTTTGCCAGTTGCTTGTATTATTTTGTAAAGTGACCTTGGGTTCTTGAAAAGGTGCTATAAAAATAAAACATTATTATTATTATGTAGCGGTTGTTGAATGGATGCTGAGATGTGGGTGTGGCACTCAAAAGTAGAAAGGCGGGGCTTAAGCAGACTAGATGATTGGAGAAGACCTTTTGATAGATCAAAACCCACAGATATTATCCATTACATGCATTTAAAAAAAAAAAAAAAAGATGAATTTTCATTTCATGCCGAATTCCTTTCCCTACTGTTCCTTCCCTAACTGATCACCGGATCTATGCACATTTTGTGTTTTTACTTTGATCAGCAGCGGTTCTCACGGTATCCTGACGCAAAGCAGGGGCCGGTTTCTCACGCGAGCTCTGACGGTGGACCTGTGACTGCGCAGCTTCACATTATTAGTAGAGTTACGCGCTTAACCTGGCTAACGAGCGTCCGAAAAACACTTCCAGCTGTAACGGTCACAATTGAGCAGGCAATTATCTGATAGGCAAAACACGCACGCAGACAGAACCATCAAGATTGGCCTTGGCAGCTAAGGTGCGAGCTGCAGCAACATGTCAACTAAGCAAGTTTGTTTCTTGGCTGCAGTTAAAATCTTCCAGCTGCCGTTTCATTGTTTCGTCTGAGAAGCCGGTGGTAAAACGAAACGCCGGCTGTTATCAAAGCCTCACAAAATGCTTTTGCGTCAGGAGTCCCCTCAGGATACGTAGGGGGTTCAAATGCGCGTTTGCCATGATAACGGAACTCAAGTGTTGAGATAAAGATATTAGTCACTAATTAATGAGGTAAAGTCACACGGTTTTTAAGATGCTTTCCCAGAGACTCACGGACAGGATTGTTATGTTTCATGCTATCAGATGCTACTGAATATTTAGAAGCTAAAAATGTATCAATTTATAGAGAGGAGATGGAAAATTGTTTAAAATAAAACTACACTGTAAAAATTATTTTGTAAATCGAAACAGATTATTGCAGGAAAATACTACTTCAGTCTTTCTACATCAAAATTACACGTTCAACGTGTTACTTTCTTGTTTCTTTGTAATTTATTGTTTATTGAATGGACCATATTCATAAAACATAAGAATGAATTTATGCAAATAGTCTGTAAAACCACTACAAAATTAATTATTAAATTCAATGTGACTATTTCTATAATTAAGTTAAGTTTTTAAGGATAATTTGCACAGAAATTAATTTAAAATTAGGGCTACTAACTGAGCAAAACTAAAAGGAACTATAATTAAAAACTTTTTTTTTTTTTTTTTTAAATATTTACATTATATAGTATTTCTAATAAAATATTACTAATATTTATAATATATTATTATTTATTCAAATGATCAACTAATCTTAAAAGTATATATAAAATATTTTTAAGTAAATTTTTAATTATACAGTAAATAATTTATAATAAATATTTAATACAATTATATATATATATATATATATATTATTTATTTATAACTTATGAATAAATATAAAAATATTCATATAAAATATACAATGTAAATAAAATATTTAAAAAAAATGAAAATAATTGTTCAATTAATTGTACTAAATGACTCTAATTACTATGAATCCAGAAGTTTTGGGAAAATTTCAGTCATCAATATTGTTCAACACTACTTTGTTTGTTGACTTGTGTGTATCTTTTTGAGCAAATGTTCTATAAACTGTCCAGAGCAACTTTGCTTCCCACTAATTCAAATATACTTAGAAAAAGGCAAACCGTCCCTCAAATACGTAAACCCTAGCGCAAGAACGAGCGAGAGAGACGGTCTGACAAATAGACAGATGTACAGATGCCGTTTTTGTCGACGACTGGCTCAGCTCTGAAACTTCCCCCATCACTACACCATCTGCCATCCATATTTTCGAAACTAAAACACGCCACTGAGTGAGTTAACAAGACAGGCCTTGTCTGGGGCCGGCCGCTCATCTGGGCAGCAGTGGGGGAGCTCCTGGGGAGAGGTGCGCTGGGGCCCGGCCAGCCCAGGTTAAAATAACACGCCACCTCTCAGCAGCTAAAATACATGTGACAAACACACACCCACAGAGAACACTAGTGAGTGCGCACTACGGCTGGGAGATAGAAATAAAAATTAATCAATCTTTTTTCAACCTTTGGGTGATTCAGTTTATATTTGCCAAATATGTATGCATTTTCTTAGATTTAAAAAAAAAAAAAATTATATTTATTAACTGGATTAGTAAGTAAAAAAAAAAAAAAAAATTACTTAATTTTAATTCATACCCATAAAATAATACACAGTAAACCATACATAATAAAATATATTTAATTAGTGTTCTGGATTATAATGTTTCATTAATGAAGAAACACAAAATATTTAATTATAACTATAAAATATTGAATAATATTTTATCGATTTAATTTATACACATTAGTAAATTAATACATAGCAATATATTTCTATGTAAAATCTTTAATTAGTAAACTGGATTAGTAATGTTTACTTTAAAAAAAGAGTGGTTAACTATAAAATAATAAAAAAAAAATTAATCAATTTAATTAATACACATTAGTAAAATAATACATAGTAAAAAAAATAGCAATAAATTCACTGAAGCGGAGTTTGATTCAAAGTATGATTCAGCTGATTCACAGAAAAAAAAAAAAAAAAAAAAATCAAACTCTAATGCCATTTGTGCATGTTTGTACATCACAACATTGTTTAATTTCATAATCACCAACAACAACATTAGAAATATACTGTGAATACTCAATGTGCATCACCCAGCCCTAGTAAAGACCACAGCCCTCACTTCTTGGCATCTCATATACAGTAATAAGCGACTTAGTCAAAAACACTAAATTTCCAGAAGCCTTTGAACAGCTTGTATTCTCATGACACAGTTTTACAGCAGCTCGAGGTTTCTGGCGTGTCCGGCCTGCAGTTCGTTTGGATTGACATATGTAGAACAGTTAATGTCATTTGTTTTTTTTTTGTTTTTTTTCGCTCGCTCCATTCACGCCAGCTGCGCACCTGGTTCAGATCAAAGCGGGGAGAAACAGCGCAGCTCTTCCTAGCTTGTTTGGAAAGAGTCAAACTGCTAGCATTTTTAAAATGGATGAGGTTTTTGGCAACCGCCCGCCCAGGCAAGACAGCTGAGGCTACACATTCCAGGCCTGGCACGGTCCGGCTGGACGCGAGGCCTCTTACAAGCAAAATACAGCGCGTCGACGTCAAAGATCCCTCTGTCTGCTGCAGCGGACGGCGCAGACGAGACCAATTAGAGCGAGAGGGAGCGAAGAAGCGTAGACGTGGGCCTGCAGGAAGGAAAACAACCCTCAGCATGTCGAGTGCTCTGGTGTAGATTAAAAATCTCTCAGCCAGGCTACTGCAGGTCGGGGCAGAACCGCGAGGGACGCGCACGGTCCACTTCAGACAGGAAACCATTACCTTCAGGCCACATCGTCTGCTAAAAGTGAGCTCAAGCGCTTGGCTTTTTTCACATCTCGCTGCTTTAAGAGGTTTATCATCAACCCCAGCCGACAGAGAAGTCCCACCTACTAACCTCGTATCTCCAGCGGGCTGCATGGGAAAAGGACCCCCTTAAAAAAAATAAAAGCCCATGGCACAGAAACGTACTCCTGGTCTCTATGGATCTCCATTTGCGTCATCCCTCAAATAGCTCCTTGCACACCCTTTCTTCTCCTCCAGAAATCTAATACGTTATCCTTTCCTCCATCACAAAAGAAACAGAAACATCTTAAATTCTCAGGCCACTAAAAATGCCACTGTTTTTCTACTTTTGGGGAGGAACGACAACAGGGGAGGACCCTGCATTTAATCATCCAGAGAAAAGACTTGATGAAAGCAGCAAAAGCTTAGTCTTTTAAGTTAATGTGAAACCTTTTTTACTTTCTTAATGCTCTTTGGTCAGTTTTGGTTCATCAGAATGGTACGAAAGGTTTTGGCACTTAGGCATGATTTAAAAAGGTTAAATAGTCCTGAAAAAAAAAAAAAAAAAAGAGTCACAGGAAAAAATGACTGCATTAGAAATGAATGGGAAGATAATTTCATCTAGTAGCAACATCTGGTACTGCACCCGAACAAAATCTTACTGAAAGCTAATTTTTTGCGATATCAACCTCAAATTTGGAACACACCATATTTAGACTTTTTTTTTTTTTTTTGCAGTTTTAGAGTAAAGTTATCTATACATAGTATTTTTGTGCATTTTTCATAATAATACATTTAAACTTCTATAAATGTAATAGCAATAATCTGCCAATTGTTATCTTTAAAAAGCGTCAAAACTTAAGTTAAGCATTGAAGAATTTATTACGGTTTAAGTTAAAAATGTCATGTTCATGTCTATGCTCAAAAAGCGGTTAAGGGCATTAAAACTATTGCATAAATATAATTTATTTCTATAAAATGCCCCAGAATTACTAAATTTTAAATAAAAAAAAAACATCGAATTAAAATATAGTACATTCATTTCATTGTAATAAAAAGTTGGACGTTTTTGACCAGCACACGAGGAGCACCAGAGGGTTTATACATTTACTGCATTTAGCCTAAATAAAAAAATCATCAACCAATAAAATGGATAATTTTCATATTTCCTTGGTTCCTAGAAGCAGAGCTAAACTTCCATGCACCTTATTTTGCAGCCCAAAGTAAGCTGTTTTCTCTAAATGTGCAAAACTTCCGACTCATTAGCTCCCGTTGGTATTAAAAACTTGCTAGATTTACAATGTTAATAACTGTGGAAACACATCATCACAGTCTGTGAAAAAGGTCCATCCCTTCACTGCATGTTTTTTCTCATTAAATATCCTGTTACACTCCAAAATACGTCACATTACTGTAAAATGGGTTGAATATTATTATTTCTGCACCCGACATGCCTGAAGACGATGTGTCGGGCCACTCAAACAAACACAGCAATGTTTTTTAAGCGCTAGAGAGCCAGTGTTTACACTCATGCACACATCAACCTACCATATGAATGGCTTAAGCCTAATGCACACTTTAAGACAAAAGTTGCACTTTTACATTTTAAGTCTGCCACAAAACATTCTAGATAATAGCCGACTTGCAAAAGCACCGTGTTGTATGTGTGTATTAGCAACACAACAGATCTCCATTCATTTTAAATTTATTTTACAAAAAAAAAAAAAAAAGCTTAACTAGAATATGTAAATACCTTTTACTGTAGCTTCTGCACAAAACTGATGTTCTTCTGCAGTATTTTTGTCAAATAAATTCAAATCAAAATAGATGCAAAACTGACATAGGACCAAAAAAAAAAAAAAGTCTTGTTTTTAATACAATTAAGTGAATTTATAATTAAAAAAGGTCAAATATCTGCCAAATTGAACACAATTTAGTAATATTTGTGCTTTAAACAAGATCAAATTTGTCAATGGGGTATAAAGCACAAATCTGACTAAATTGTGTGTCAAAATAACAAGACTCCATATCTTTATTTTGCATCTCAGGTAAATGCATCTTGATTTAATGATGTTAAGATATTTGCATCGGAAAACAAGAGAAAAATCCTCAGAAAGATTTTTTGCAGTGCATGCAACACTGAATGCCATGACTTTATGAATTTCAGACTTTCTGCTCCAATTCTAAGGCCTTAATTTTTGGAATTAAGACTCTGTAAGACCCACAGAAACCCTGATTAAACTGGGACAGGAGAAAGTATTTTAATACTGAAAAAATGACTCACTTCCCCTTTAAGAGCAGATTTAAATACTCTCGGCTCTGCCCAGAAGCTCCGGCTCACGGCGAACAGCTTTTCCAGGCAGCCCTGGGCTAATCGCAATTCAGTGACCCGCTAAAGGCTACTAAAGGCTCCACGCGGTGAGGTGTTTGAGTTGAAACGGCTCCTCGTGCCATTAAACGGGGGTTTTCCACGAACACCATCCCCTGGAGACCTGTGCTTAAACGCAGGCATATGCAGTGAGCTACGCTTCAGTTTACCACCCAGAAACACACTTTTAATAACCTTCAATCATCTAGAGCACTAGTTCACTTGAAAACTAACAGTTCTTAGCATGTACTGTAGCATGTACTGTATCAGATTGAGGACCACGGACCACAGGCCACACCGTTCATAAATTCGACATCGGGACACGTTTATTAAAATCCCAACTCCACATAAGGTTATTCAAGTCTATAGAAAGACGAGTGGGCGAAGATGTTTCAGCCTGGTTCTCAGTCCATTTGAAGACCGTTACGTAACTCACTTCACACAGCGATGTTCATAACGGGAATGATTTTCTGTCCGTCACTGAAAGCGCCCAGGGCATGTGCTCTACTGAGTGGACGACAGATAATGGTCACAGCCGCTCTGAGCTCACTTCCTGTTTATGAACCAACCACCCAAATTAAAAGATTTACTAATGCTCGGTTCGACTAAGACATCACATAGTACTTTTGTGGTACATTTGCATTAGTAACTTTTCACAATTATATCTGGCTTTGCTGCAGCTCAAAGCGTGGAGATTGTTTGGACTTGGACATTTTTTTCAGCTATCAAGTCTATGATAGTAGGCTTTATCCTAACAAGGCATTTGAAAAATGTATTGAAAAAATGTTTGCAACACCAACATTCTCAGAAAGAAAGGTACAAAAGCTGTCACAGGGATGGCATCCTTTTTTAAAAAGGTACACCTTTATACCTTATTTACCCATTTTTAGTACCTTAAAGGTACATTTTTGTGCCTAAAGTGTCCATATTAGAACCTAAATGGTACAATATTAGTAACTTTTGAAAATGTACAGCCCCAGTGACAGCTTTTGTACCTTTTTTTTCCCAGTATAACACATTTCTCATATTTTGATGGTTTAATTAAACTTGTAGGGTCATTAAAAGCAAATATTGTGCAAATGTCTCCTCCGGACATCACTTTTGGCCTTTGGTAATAAGAAGACTCATGTTTTACTGTGCTATTGAAGTATTTGTTTACCATCAAAACATCACAAACTAGCATGTGTCTTCAGATGGATTGCAAGAGATGCACAAAACACAAGAAGCTTTTTAAATGTGATTTACTGACAAATGAGACGCTTTGAAGAATGCATTACCCACCTTCAATTTTCTGTGAAAGTGAGATTTCTGATATATAAGCCATAGGTAGGCCTATAGCTATAGGTAAATAACTAAGTGCGATAAATGGTAAAATATTTGCACTACAACCCAGTGTGTTTATTATTTTAATACATTATCATAATCACATGATAACAAATACCTGTTTGCAATATCAAGCAGCATAATAGGCTGTTTTTAAAGTTAACACTGCTTCTGTGATAAAAATAGGAGCGTGCAATGATGTCAGGAGCGTGCAAACATTCGAATTAACGCCAAATTAACGTCACCAATACGTGATTGCATCCATGTATTCATAACAGTTGCAAACTGAACCAGAGTTCACGACCCTGTCGCAGAAAACCGCTTTCACACCAACCAAACTCTGACGTCAAACAGACACCAAAGGCTCTTCTCGGTGCATGCGGTGCGCGCTGTTCTGTGTGGCCCATTAAGACACACAGGTTATTGTCAGAGCAGACAGCCGGGACGACGTGAACAGTGCAGGGGTCACACGCTGGCATGTTTACACAGCCAGACCACACAGATAAAACAACTGCACAGAAACCGCTATAGGAACTAATATCACTTCAGACATCACACATGTGCACCAGGTGTGTGTGTTGCAGAAGATGGAAAACACACTCAGGAGCCTGTGTTCTTGCTGTGTTGCACTGACAATGCATGGATTTGTCAAAAATTTTGTTCCTTTTAAGGTTCCCGTAGGCAAAAGGTCCCTAATGCATTAATTATACGGTCACTAGGGGGCGCAAATTAAATACTCGAAGACCAAAGCAGCAAAAAGACCAACGTCTCTGTGAAAACACTAAATGTCCAGTGAGAATAACAAAGGAAGAAAAATTGAATCCATACAAAATTCATCCATTGTTACAATGCAAACCATGTCACTTCATTTACATTCACTACAGGATTTAATGCAAAACTTTAAATGCAAGTTCATTTTATTTTCGCATAAATAAGCTTAAAGCAAGCCTGCAAACAGGACAAAAAGATGAGCAAATGTCACTACAACATTTGCAATTTATTTGACAATCAATCAGCGCCATGCGTAACCATAGGCAATTATTTGGACGTATTGTTTTTCAATAACTAGATCATTTCAACTAAATATTTTGTGTACTCTGCTAATCAATAGTCTAAACATTAGTAGTGTATAGTTGGCTTTATCCTAACAATGCACTGTACATTAAAAATTATTGTAATATGTATTAATTATGCAGAGAATAATCAATATATATATAATTTATTATTTTATTAAAATTGCAAAAAAAGCTTTGAGGCCCCAAAATAAAGTTACTGATTCTTTTAAAAAGCTACATAGTTTAAGAAATGTACAGCTTCACTGTAATTGCAGCCAAATACCACGACATTCCGTTGACAAGTCAAATAGTGCAACATACAGACTTCAGTACCTGTGTAGCAAAAATACCTCAAATATGCACAAACACACGAATAAAAACATTAACTTCAGATTCATGTAAACTACATGCATCTCCACTGTAGTGTATATACATGCTAGTTCTGTGAGATTTTCGTCGACGTGCCCAAATATAACACAACGCAGCTGTAAAATCAAAAACACACCTAATAGAGTACAAGAGGTCAAAGTTCACGGCTTTAGCCATGAGCTTTTCCTGCTGATATTATGTCATACATCAAATCTAAGAATGCATGCTTGAATGAAAGCGTTCCAAGTATCCAAGTAAGTGGCAGGACAAACAAAAACCTCTGGAGAAAAAAAAAAAAAAAAACCCACAACGGACAGAAACACATTTTTATAGATAGATTTATGATCATTAACCCACAATAATAAGAGGTGACAATTTAGATTGCATTATAATTCTATACAACAGCAATAAGTGCATTAGAGTTACTACTATAATTTATGCAAACAAACACTAACGTAAAGCGTGACCTATTTTTTTATTAATACGATCCATAGCAACACTAAAACAGTCGTTTTGTTAAACGAGCACTTAATTAAGAAGCAACACAGCCTAAAAAGAGTTCAAAGCGCGTGCTGTCTCGGCGTTATTGTTGTTCGCGTATAATAACAATAATAACAACAAGGTCACGTTTTAATCCGCGAACATGCCGTTACAGTAGACGATCACGCTCGGATTTCGTCGTTCGCGATCGACAGCAGCGCGATCAATAAAGTGCCCCTACCTGGTCTCTCTGCAAGCAGGGCAGCGACGTCCTCCTGTGAGGTTTGCTCCTGGGCTGGCCGTGCTGTGCCATGTCTGACGAGACTACCGAGCTGGACCTCCTGCGCCTCTTAAATACCGGAATATCTCCCCTCGATCCCTCCCGGTGTGATGCGCCCTGCTCCGGTGGCAGCAGCCTGTCCGCATACCTCGCCAGCAGGACCCCCAGCACCCCGAGCAGGTAAGCCAGGTAGGGTCTCCAGCTGGCGCGCACCTTCTGCAGAGACAGCAGCGATACGGTCCTGATGATGCTGATGAAAAAGAGCACAGAGATGCCCTGACCCAGACGCACCACCATGAGCGCCCCGCTGGCCAGGCAGGCGAGCAGCACCAGCGCGGTGGCGGTGAACGAGTACAGCTGCTGCGCATCCAACAGCGACTGTGCCGCCGCTTCGCCCAGATGGCACACGGTGAGCAGGAACACGGCGGTGCGGATGAGCACCCCGCAACGGAGCAGATACACGCCCACCCAGAAGAAGGCACACACAAGCGTGAAGACGGGGGAGAGCAGCTGCCACGCGAGCTCCGCGAGCGTCACCAAGTGACACGCGCGCTCCGCGTCCCAGTCCGCAGCGAGCAGCGCGAGCAGCACGGACAGCGAGGCGACGCACGCGGCCGAGGAGAGGCTCCTACGGCTCCACACGAGAGCCAAACGCGAGTGCCAGCAGTCCTGTTCCGCGGGAGTGACACAAGTGCGCACATAGCCGTTGCGCACGGTTTCCAGTGCCATCGGTCACGGGAGAGCACGCGTACGCGTACGCGCTCGCGCACACACGCATTAATGCGCAGAGCCGCCGTTCCTTTTCACGTGAGCCAGAGACTCTCAGACTGCATGCGAGACTTCAATGCATCCTCCTCCGAGTCAAAAGTAAAGCCGCGGTGCACGGAGGAGGAAAGCGAGCCCGTTTTCTTGGCAATGCGTAAAATCCCCCATCGCCTTAAAGATCCAGTCGAGCGGAGCGAGGAATTCCTGATGTTTCTAGGCCACCACCACCATCATCATCATCAGTGATCTCTCTCCCTCTCTTTGTTTCTCTCTCGGATTAATCCCCATCTCGGATCATTTTCACGCGTGGAAACTCTCGCTGCACAAAGATTTCCGTGACTTTTGGATCGTATTGGCCAGTGTCCCGTCGCCCGCGAGGCGGTCCTTAAACAGAGAGTGCGCGCTGCTCCGTATCGACAGCCAGACGGTGATCCCGATATTTCAGAGCATCAATCAGTTGATTTATTGATTTCAGCTGCCGGCGTCCATGTGCTTTCTTCCCTCTTTCGTTTTTAGAACTCACCTTCACCGAACGTCATCGTCAGGACCTCTCCGTATATGGGGTCCGTTTATCTGGCGGGAAATAGATTTCTCAAGTTTGGAATTTAAAAAAAAAAAATATATATATATATATAAAACACAAAATTCCGATGTTTTCATTAAACCTAACTATTAAATAACTTTCTCCTTTTTATGTGTGTGCTGTGCAAAAGGTGAAATGGCACCATGTGAACATGATGCAACCCCTAAAATTGTTTGAATACAGCTTTTCTTCTTTTCCTACAGTAAAATTTTATAGTAGCCAACATTAAACTAAAAATCACAATTCCCTGAGTTGTCAAGCAAAATTAATATAAAAGTCACTCTTTGGGTTTTCACGCTTTCTTGTCATTTAGTTTTACTGACTTTCCTTTAACATTAATATTTTAGCAGACTTAATTAAGGATTTGTATTAAAAACGTTCATTTATTAGCCCCAGATATGAAGAACATTATTGAATTTTGTGTGTGTGTGTGTGTGTGTGTGTGTGTGTGTGTGTGTGTGTGTGTGTTTGTTTATCTGATGTTATCTCACTTTTTTATTTTTTCGCTTACTGATTTTTCTTTTACAGTGAATGCGCACGAATAATGCGATTATTTCCAATAATCGAGTAAGGAAGGACTTAATCGCATTATGATGTTTACATGTCAAGAGCAAACCTCTTACTCCCGTTTACATGCAATTTCCATTATTCTTATTCGCTAAGAATTGTGGTTAATTTTTTACTGCCATTATTCACATACCCCACTGCACAGCACAAATGATGGACTCAGAAAGAGCAGGTGTGTTACTGGCCGCTGTTTTAATTTATTTACGTCTAATGCATAATTATTTTGTATGGCTGTATTCCACGCTTTTTCGGCGCAATAGAAATGTGATGCTTTCTTCCCTGCTATCATTTCTAATCTGCCTATTATTACATGTGCGTGTCACGTCATTCATGTATGTCACTAGCGCATGCGCACTTTGGTCAGAGCAGCAATACTGCGATTAAGGTGTTTACATGCCTGTATATTTCGATTAAAATCGGTGTACCCCACCTATGTTAATACGACTATGCTTGTTGCGATTATGAGTTTAATCGCTTTATTTAGATCGAAGTAGCCTATTGCATTTACATGAGGTAAAGAGTAATCGCAATATTGTCAAAATCTCATTATAATCACTTTAAAAGGGTGCATGTTGATATTGCATGATAATAACAATTCCCTGCAATATAAAAAAAAAATTCACATGAAAGTAACAGTATTTTATAGTTGGCAATTTTTGGCAATTATTTTTACTGATTTAATTGAGGTTTAAACAAGTTTTTTATTTTATTTATTAAATTTTTTTGCATTTGTGCATTTTCCCCCCACAAAATGTAATTTATTCGCCCCAGACATTGAAAGTTAAAGTGAATACTCAGAATTCGTGCTCTGCATTTAACCCATCCAAAGTGCACACACACAGCAGTGAGCGCACACACACCATGAACACACACCTGGAGCAGTGGGCAGCCATTTATGCTGCGGCGCCCGGGGAGCAGTTGGGGGTTCGGTGCCTTGCTCAGGGGCACCTCAGTCGTGGTACTGAGGGTGGAGAGAGCGCTGTACATTCACAACCTTTGGATTACGAGTCTGACTCTCTAAACATTAGGCCAGGACTTCCCCAAATAATACTAAGTATTATTTGATATCTTAGAGTTTAATTAATTCAAATTTTCTTTCTTCAGTATTGGTTTGTGCAGACAGATTAAAAAAAAAAATTAACACAATTTGCATATCAAATCGTTAACACATAAAATCACTATTTGTGATATCAAACAGAATTCATATGAAAGTCACTGTAACTGGTTTTTCTGCTGGTTTAATGAAGCCCCCCCCCCCCCAAACTTCAGTTATTAGCCTCAGATATCAAGAATTATTTCAGATTTTTAAGTGTTTATTTGATTCAAGCTTTTGATTTTACAGTAAAATTTTACAGTTTGTTAACATTCCCAGTGAACATTTCCTTGTCAATGCCTGATTGAGATCAAACAAAATCATATGTTTTTTCTAGCTATTAGTTCTTGCTAAGCAATTTTCCTCTAATATATAATTAGCTATTTAGCATTCACTGGTAAACACAACTCCCTATCATTGCAGCAAGAGCGAGATCAAACAAAAATCCTATGAATGATGGCATTCCCAATCTGGTTGCCATTCACACAGGCACTTGTTAATGTGGGCAGAATTCCCAGGAGAAAGAAAACCGGTTTCCAGCACAGGAACTAAGGACCATCACTCCATCGGCTGGGCAGAAACTGGCTGCCGAGGCATTTCAAGAGTCTGATGGATGTCCACATCCCACTGTGACGCTCCGAGTTTCCCGGCCTCCCGTCGGTGAGGAGCAGCTACAGGGAATGTGGGAGTGCTTGTTTGGAAAGCTGCAGAGGCAACAGTCTCTTCCGGTCTCGGTTCCTGGGTCAGTTGAGGGCCAACTAATATTAAGTCCCTGCGTCATGTCCTCCGAACAGCAAAATAAAGATAAGGATAAAAATTGCAGGGAAGGATCCTAAGCGGGAACACAGCAGAGCTGCTTCTAAGGATAAGGAAACGCCCCTGTCAAAACAAATGCCTAAATCCTGTATTATGATGTTAGGTCATCATAGGTTAATGCAATAAGTGGGAAATATGTTGAAGGAAAAGCTCATTTGGCATTATGGAATATTATAAATGGTATAAAGAAGCTTAAGTGGTCTTAAAATGAAGAAAGCCAAGACTAAAGCAGTGTTATTTTGGTATCACTGAGTTTTTATTAATATTTTCAATCAGTTTTTATTTCTATGCTTCCCATTTTAATTTTAGTTAAATTGTTTTAGTATTTTTATTGTGCTTTTGTCATTTTTAGGAGTTTTTGGCATGTGTGTGTATATAAATATTTATTATAAATTTGACCAATTTTATTCTTGCGTTTTGAAGTTTTTATGAAGTTCTTATTAACTTTTATTATTTCAGTTTTTGTTATTTTAGTTCATCAAGTTATACTACTAAATTAAAATGATAAATATTTTATTTAATTTCAGTTAACATGTATTTTATTAGCAACAAAATTTTATTTTATTTGAAGTATAATGACCACGGATTAAAGTAACGAAGGACACATTTGTGTTTCATCAGTATACCACAAAATATTCGTAGTTGAAAATAAGTGGCCAAAATCCACTTGATGCTGAAGCCATTTCCCCGTTTGCCACTAAAGGGCTCTACTTTTTCTAAGCGATAAGATGCAATGATCAAATATTTAACTTTTTGTCCTCTCTGAATGTCTAAATGTTTTCTGCTCACCTTCGTAACAAATTCAGATTGATCTCTGAAATGCATTAACCTGAGGCTATTTCGAGCCTGTTTACTGTACGAACGTGTCACGACACTCTCGAACATTCAGTTCCATCGGAAAGACGCGCTCAAGCCAAAGTTATACACGAGAAAAGAATAATTGTACGCAGACACGGAGGTGTTTACACTTCTAAATCTATTTGCAAGTCTCGAAACATTTTAAAACTGCCTGTCTGAAACATTTCGCCGGCCTGTGATAAATAATCAGACGCTCTGGGTTCAGAAAAGGCTGAAATATAAGCATGAAACTGTGTGGGGGAACCGAACGTGTGAGTCCAAAATGCATTACAGGTGGAGCGATTGAGGATTAAGTCTGGGAGAAGATTCAATTTTCCCTCCTAGTACATCAGCTCTAGCATAAACCCCGGCTTGGCACAAGACGCCGAGTATAAAAGCATAATTTCACCTCCACCCCTGCTCGCTTCTCGCTGCTCTCTAGACACACTCCTGTGGTTAGGATCTGAATGGAGAATGTTCTGTATGCAGAGAGCCATCCTCAGGGAACGCTGGGATGGAATTGTGGGATACTGTCACCGCACGGGCCGGGTTTTCAGCAATCTGCCTGAACATTTACATAAATCATTTGAAACATGCATTGTGTTGGTCGAGCACGCTGTTATTTCTAAGAGTCGTGCTTGTTAAATGTTCATTTGAAAAAGGGAGTACAACAAATGCTCAGACGTCATGGATATGCCAATCAACTAAAACAAGCAATTCGCAGTCCCAGCCTTTCATAATGTCACATGCACATAGTGCTTTATACAATACAGACTGTTTCAAAGCAGCTTCTCAGTAATAAATGTTAATGTTGCAAAATGCATCATATGAAATCAATTTCAGCTTTAAAGCAGCCCTACAGAAGACAATGGTGCCATTATGCAACTCAAATCAGTTCAGTGTTGATTCAACTCAGTTCAATTAGTACTGATGTTGCAAAATGACTGAAAAGCCAGAAAAATGCAAAAGTTTTGTTTTCGCTCACATCATTAAGCCCCTCCCCCAATCACCTGTCACTTTTCACAGTCCAATCAAATCCAAATGGATAACTCAAGCCCCGCCTACCATTTTTTCTTGCTAAATATTCTGTTTTACTCAAAAATGCATCACATTATGGAAGGTAATGGGAAATAAACTGCAAAGGGCAAAGGCTATCTAAAACTATTAAAACTTTTTGTTAATTGAAATAAAATAAAATAAAGTAATAAAAAAAACGTATTACAAACTTATTTAAATTAGTGGCCAAGGCACAATTTTTCATTTATTTTAAGTTAAAGCACTAAAATTACTAACTAGAAATAATATAAATATGAGCTAAAACTGAACCGAAAATAAAATTAAAAGCTAAAATGTAAGATAAACAAAAACGAATAAAAATGACAAAAGCACATGACAAGATTACTAAAAATTAAAATGAAAACAAAGTGTAAAAATAAAAGCTAATTTAAAACATAAATGAAAGTGTAATAGTAAATAGAAAATACTAAAATAACCCTGATTTTAAAACATTGGAGTGACTAGTCCATGAGCACAACTTTTTACTTTTGGATGTACAGAAATCTGGACAAAGTCTATATACAATTCTGCAAGTAGTTTAGTGCATAACCGTTCACAGACTGAGATTGCTTTGCAATTATTTGTACCCTAAAGAGATCCGAATGAACTGGGATTGGTTAAGTTTTATGTAATCGAAATGCAAAGTGGACCAAAGGTCTGTCAGCATGAGCCTGCGGTGAAAGAAACCTCAGCAATATTTCCGGAACCTCATTAGCATCACATCTTTCAGCTAAACTGTATCTGTTTAGTTCAGCTGTTGCATAGAGACCAGAGCTTGACATGTTTTGGTACAAAGGATCCAATCTGACCCAAAAACGTGCTCTGAGATTTTCCGCTGGGCCAGAAATCTTTTTCTTGGAAGAACAGCCGGTTCTAGAATGGTAGCAAAGAACCGCTGAAGCGTAAAAGCAAAAAAGCCTCCTGTAAATACAAGCGCATGCTTTTTAATTCCCCCAATTACAGTCATTCATAATCACAACAATCTATAATAGCAGGTCAGTACACAGAGCATTTTCAATTGGGGCTTCATTACTGACCTCTGGGAGAAAGAACAATGAAGTAAAGCTGCATTCCCTCACTCAGGGTCACGCTGACCTTTGACCCCAGCAACCAACAGCTGCTCGAAATATGGCAAAATCTGCCCACGTGGAGTGTGTTCTGACCCTATGGAAGGTACTTGCGAATTCTGAGTCCCTATCTCCTAATTCTTACTTTTTTCTTGCAATTCTGTGAAAAAAGTCAGAATTGTGTGAAATAAACTAAGAATTAACTCCGAGTTTATATCTCTTGATTCTGACTTTTCTCAGAATTGAAAGACAAAAACTTATCATAATGTCAGAAATGCGTAATATGAATTCACAATTGCGAGATGAAGTCAGAACTGTGTTATATAAACTCACAATTCTAACTTTTTTCTCACAATTGCGAGTTTATATCCAATGATTCTTAATTTTTTCTAGCAATTCAGAGTTTATACCTCAATTCTGAATTCTTCTCAGAATTGCAAGATATATAAACTAACTTTTTAACAGTTCTAAACTTTTGCAAGAAAAAAGAATTGTGACACATAAAGAAAAAAGTCAAAATTGTGAGTTTATATCTCGCAATTGTGGCTATTTCTCACAATTGCGGTTTATGAAGTCAGAATTGTGTGATATGAACTTGCAATTCTGAAAACTCTGAATTGCAAAATACAAACTTTATCTCACAATTCTGACTTCTTTTCTCTGAACAGAGATATAAACTTGCTATTGTGAGTTATAAAGTCCAAATCTGAGTCAGCTCACAATTCTGACATTTTCTTACAATTGCGAGTTTATATCGCACAATTCTGACTTTATAACTTGCAACTGTCAGAATCATGTTAACTTTGCAATTGCAAGTTAAAGTCAGAATTGCAAAAAAAAATTAAAAATCTCGCAATTCTGATTTTATAGCACGCAATTGTAAGTTTGTATCACACTATATATCAAAAGTCAGAATTGTGAGAGGTAACCTCGCAATTGTGAGAAAGAAATGTCAGAATTGTGAGATAAAAAGTTGCAATTACCTTGTTTATGTTTAATTTAATGGCAGAAGCTTCCATACGACCCCACTCGAACATCACGAGTGTAACTGAGGACAAATATGAGCATGAAGCTCTTTATCTTTGTGCTCCAATTAATTATTTATGAGGCTCAGAGAGAATCAGGGCTATTGGCAAACTCTCAGGCACAATATATGTGTACACACTCGACTCGAGTACTGGATGAATATGTGCTCATTTCGGGCGTTGAAGCAGGTGAGCGGTTGATTTCAGAGCGTATGCTAATAGCCGCGTGGATGGTGGTTGGGCTTTGATGTTGAGGACGGCACTTGCGACAGGAATGCGTAGCTGCGCTGTTTTTGGAAGCAGGCGAGCAAAACCGCTTCAATTAAAACTGCATTCTGGACCGTTCCTTAATCAGCCCGGCAACTCATAAACACACTCCCCCTCCACACATACACACACGCACACACACATACACACACACACACACACACACACACACACACCCTGAATCGCTGTAGCATCAGGAGTTTCAAACAGCACAGCCTGTGTGTCTCTATGGAATCTGGCAGAATTCATTCCTTAAACCTGTCCTTTTTTGTGTGTTTATCTGATGTTATCTCACTTTTTTGATTTTCTTCTTTGGTATTGTTTTTTTGCTGACTGATTTTTCTTTTACAGTGAATGCGCACGAATAATGTGATTATTTCCAATAATCAGGGTAAGGACTTAATCTCATTATGATGTTTACATGATGCTTACAAACCTGTCCTGTGTGTGACCTCAAATATAAGAAAAAGTAAAACACACATGTGGGTTAATTAACACAGTTACAGTCTGTCACATTCAAATAAGACAATCGTTATTAGTGCTACTTAACACTTTAGAAACTGCTTAGTAACCATCAAAAACAGCATAGCAACCACTTACACTAATAGTAATCTATCTATCTATCTATCTATCCATCCATCCATCCGGCCTGTATAAATGTCACACTTGAAATTGAAGATTTTACAACTATATTATACTTTCAGACAACCTAGTAACCACTTAAAACACCCTAGCAACCACCCACAACACCATAGCACTGTTTCACATTCATATTTTCTTAAAAAAAGAAAAGAAAAATGACATATTGACTGCTGTAAAAACTAACAATCTATCCCAGTTTAACAAAGGAAGGATAAAAACACAGTCTAACTAAACAACCAAAGCCATGAACAGTTTGTTTGCTCTGCCGTCACATTATCCTCACCCTATAACTCGATTGACCCACCTTCTTAAAACACTTCCCTCTTTCCAGCCTCTGCCTCACGCTCGTTAACTTCCTTGACTTTCCCCAATAATGCCAAATGAAACTATTTGTCATGTGTCTGACATAGGGGGCTTGCTTGCGACGTAATTTGGTGCATGTTTGTCCAAATCCTGCCAGGAAAAACAGTGAAAGTCCACCTCAGTAGAGGGAATGGGGACCGGAGCACAAAAGTGTGCTTTCACACAGCCGAGCCCTGGGGGAAGTGAGGGGCCCGGGGCCCAAGAGATGACTGTGGACTTTCAGGTTTTTTTCCCCGCCTCGCAGACATGTTTTCATAAACACCAGGAATGCGTCAAAAAGGCACAGTCCAAGTACCTTCCTCTTTTTTTTATGAGCATCAATCCATCATCCACCAATCAGAGGTGTTGCACAGTGAGGCCCCGCCTCCTCCTCAGTGTGGCATGGGAACACAATCTGCAGCGTTAGCTACTGTATCCACCACTGCAGCATGAGGGAATTGTGGGAAACATCTACATTGTCCAGAAGCGTAACAGAGGACGTGAAATCATGAGCTGGATTCCAAGCATTGTTAATCTTTCCATCAGTCTCTCTCTGTGATGAAGCTCAGCTGAATAACTGCATGGCCTCACACTCAACCAATGACGCATCTAGGGAGATTTATATGTTCGGATTGTTCAGCCTCCCCGTTTGTCTGGAATGATGCTGTATGTCGCCAACTCCTAAAACTGAGTCAACATTTTGTCTAAAGCCAAGAGAGTGAACCTCATGAAAGACATGAGACACATTTCACCTGAAAATCTCAATAGAAAATAGGACAATTAAGATTATTTTCTTTTTTTTTAAGCATGTTTTCCTCTCATTACCATAATGCAGTAGAACATTTATGGTGAATCTCATTAAATTGTCGTTACTATAATACATTATGCACTATAATAGAATACACAATATTTTCTCATTACTATAAAACTATTTTTACTGTGTAAAAGCTATTTTGTATTCATTTTTAGTTACATTTAAATTAAATATTTTAAAAAGTAAATCTTTAAAATATAATTTCTCTTTCAATGTAGGCTACATGATTCTCAATTCAATTATTACTACAATACACAGTACATGATATAAAACAATATACACTATAAAACAAAATTTTTACTGTATAAAACGATTTTTATTTAATCATACTTATATTGAAACAATATTTTAAAAAGTATTTTTTTTATTTACATTTGGTGATTGTCATTACATTCTGTTAAATACAACCATTATGTATAAAATATGGTTTGGTAATGTCAATTGCTTAATTTTCATGAAAATAATAATACAAAAGTACATTCTTGCAATAATAATAATAGGCCTAATAACAGAAGTTTAATTAATTAAGTATGAGTTAATAAGTAAGTAAGCTTCATAATACATTGGTAAATAAGCTTCAGTTAAAATATAAATCATATTTTTCTCTAGAATTTGAGGTGAAATATGAAATGAGCATGTTCCCGGTGTGTCTAAAAGAGTTTTTAGCTTCACACTTGCACTTTCATCAACCCGACCATCACAACCACAGGCGCATGCAGGTGTATACAGTGAAATATGACGGAGAAAAGCAGCCTCAGTTCTTTCAGGATGAGTTACAGGGATGACAGGCAGCCTTCTCACATTAGAGGATGAAATGTTTCTGTCGTGATGATGTCATAACCCTGAGACGTCCAGAGACGCGAGACACATTCAGTAAACGCTGCACGCTCATCTTCACGTGACAAAACCGAAGGAACATCAGAAATGACAACACTTTTGAAGATTTAGCCGTGACAGAAGAGAACAGACGTGAATAATAAATCATCTTTCTTCTTTCTTTTTACATATTTTATTTGTGCAAAAGCTGGATGGCATGCTAAAAAGCGTCTGCCGGGCTTTGATTAGCATCGACGAAGAGCTCCCAAAACCAGCGGCAGCGACCGTCTTTGATGATCATACAGAGTTATGAAAGCACATGTTGTATCATAGGTGCAGCACTCGGAAACACGAGACAAGCCTTGAGAGAAATTCATTTGAATAGTTGTGAGGTTGTGCGACGGCGTAATACTGAAATATGACTTTCATCAGCTGATGAGCGCTGGGTTTTCATAGGGACACGATGAGCTGACTCACTGTAATTAGGTTACGGAGTTTCTCGCTAAAACTGATTGTGCGTGTCCCAACGGCTGATGGATGGAAACGCTATGCCGAGAGCACATTTTAATACCCCGGATTTTCAAACCCACTTACTGTTCTCAGTCTTTCTTCAGAAGACAATACCCGTAACGCAATTACTGCAGGATAAAATTTGCCTGGCTCCTAAAATAACTCCCACAAAGAGACCCTGCTTCCAAGTAACTGTCTCGCCTGTCCTCGCTCGTGCAGGTATAATTTCTCAGTTAATGCATACTAACGAAGAAACCGACCTAAAAAAGCGCCCTAAACAAATTATGTGGACGTTTTAGAAATATCCACAGAGATGTAGGATTCTTCACGTGGACAATAATGAGTAAAGCGTAACACAATATGCAGAAAACATCGAGGTGCTGCCTCGAGAAAGAGTGAGGTTAACCCTGTAAAGCCTGACATGAGAAATAACAGTCAGAAAAATCAGTTATGGGACCTTTAGACAGAAGTTTGCAAGTGTTTTTGTTGATCATATTTGATTTATTAGGCTCATACAGTGAGAATATGAAGGAAAAACACCACAGTTTCATTCAGAGGCCCAAACTGAGCAGAGAGATGCAATTTGGTGCAGATGCTGATATTTATATGGACAAAAATTTAGATGAAATTCTGATTCCTTGTAAAGTAAATTTACAAATTTTTATCTTGCGGTTTTGAGTTTATAACTTGCAATTCTGAGTTTATATCTTAGAATTGTAAGTTTATATCTTTCAGTTCTGAGTTTATCTCTCGAAATTCTGAGTTTATATCTTGAAATTCCAAGTTTATCTCTTGAAATTCTGAGTTTATATCTTAGAATTGTACGTTTATATCTTGCAGTTCTGAGTTTATAACTTGCAATTCTGAGTTTATATCTTGAAATTCTGAGTTCATATCTTGAAATTCTGAGTTTATATCTTGAAATTCCAAGTTTATCTCTTGAAATTCTGAGTTTATATCTAGAAATTCCGAGTTCATATCTTGCAATTCCAAGTTTATCTCTTGAAATTCTGAGTTTATATCTTAGAATTGTAAGTTTATATCTTGCAGTTCTGAGTTTATAACTTGCAATTCTGAGTTTATATCTAGAAATTCCAAGTTCATCTCCTGAAATTCCGAGTTTATAATTTGAAATTCTGCACTCGCATCTTGCAATTTTTATATCTGGCAATCCTGACTTTTTTTTTTTTCATTTTTCACCACAGAATAAAAAAATGTAATTGTGACTTTATCTCACAATTCAGACTTTTTATTTCACAATACTGTCTATTTTCTCAGAATTATGAGATAATTTAAAATTGAAAGAAAAAAGTCCAATTTGTGAGATCAAATGTTGCAATGTTTTATTCAATGGCATTATCTGCCAAGTAAAATCAGCTTATTTAGCACAAAGGTTGCAGGACAAGTTACACACCAAAACTTTTTAAATCCCCACTCCTAAATAAGCAATACTAAAAGAAGTGCTGATGCATCTACTAAAGACTTAACCATGGTAAAAGTCTTTGCATCACTGTCCTGATCTCAGGAGATGAAGTCACTCAGACTCTGCTCTCCTCGGCTGTTTTAACACACTCCAGAGAGTGAGAGAGAGAGAGACAGAGAGAGAGAGAGAGAGAGAGAGAGAGGTGGACCAGCTTCTAAAGTCCAGACTTCTCTTTTATCATATGCCTGGCTGCACAACTGTGCTCCTCCTAATTGTTTCCAGAAGACACAGGGCTTGTTTGTGTCTTGCTGGAGTGGAAAATGCCCCGTTTCCTGTTCTTTTCTCTTGCTTTAATAAGGAAGTGGATTTGGCCACCTGTTCTAAGCGAGAATCCACAGAGGAGTGCTGGAGAATAAACGGTGAAAATCTCAGCCGATTTTCCTTCTTTTACTCACACTCTCTCTGTCACTGTGACAGTATGTGTGTGTGTGTATTTATATTCATGCCGTCTTTAAAGGCTCAATGTGTTCTATATTAGAGCAAATCCAATGTTTTACACAGTTTTGGACGTCAATACCTTGAACTCGGCAGGTTCCATCACCTCAAATATTCTGACCACAACCTGGCACCCACATTACGAAACATTACTTGGACGTTTGCATCACATCCTGTGGATAGTGGTTGAATTCCAGGAAATTCATACATCTAAAACTTGTTTGTATTCACATACTCCCATTCTATTGCTAGATTACACTTCCTCATGACCAAGAAAAATGCATAAATCAACAGATAAAAAACAATCCCTTCAGAGAACAGTACAGAAATACTTCTGAGAGTCATACATTTTTATTATGAATGCTAAATTATCTTAAATTATGTCCTCTTGGCTCCTGATAATCTTTCCGGGCAGTTAACTCTGACAAACCGTCCATGAATTCGCTGTGCTTGTGCCCAAACACAATAAAAACACTGGTGATATGAGCATCTCTATTACTGTTGCTCAAACTTACGGTGTGTTTTGTACAAACCCCTGACACTTTGTATTAAACAATCACATAACTAGCGATATCTAGAAACCAAAACATGAGAGACAGTGAAAACATGAGTTATTACAGTTAACGTAATATGAAACAAAACGAAATTATAAAAAGATTCAATTTCAGAAAAGCTGAAACTAAAATTTGGGGTCCAAACTAACAAAATAAAATACAATAAATAATATTTTATTATTAGTTTTAATACTAGATTTAATATCTTAAAAGTTTACAACTTGTCTGTATTACACATGAAAATGCCACTAGCTATAAATAGAGATGTAACATTTTGAAATGATATCATTATGATCATTAACTGTGACAGCCTTAAAATTAAAAAACAAAAAATTTAATAAAAACTAATAAGAAAAAAGAAAAAGCTAACAAAATTTTAAATAATAATTCAAAACTATGCTAATTTCCTATGACTGCGTTTTAGAGCCACATAAACAAACAAACAAATATACAAATAAATATAAGATTACAAGAATAAAGTGGTAGCAATATGAGTAATATTTGAGAATTTATTCCTGTATTTTAACTTCATAAAATATTACTTAATCTTGTATTACTACAACTTTATTCTCAAAATACTACAACTTTAATCTCATAGTAAGTTTGACTTTATTGTCAAAATATTATGACTTTAATCTCATAATCATTTATTTATTGGTTTGTTTGTTTGGCTCTAAAATGGTGTTGTAAATATTCCAAAACAAACTAAAATAAAATAATATTGGCTACGAGATAACTATACTTTGTGATACCAGCATATTAAGACAATTAAAACCTTTACAACCCATCTGTATTACACATGAAACTTTTTAATAACTATAAATTGAACACTAGTAAACATTTTTAAATGAAACCAGTAAGTGCATTAATTTTGAAAAGACACAAAATAAAAATAAAAAAGACTAAATAAAATAGAAATTAACTATATTAAACTATATTTAGACCAGGGCAATTTCAACTTTGGCCATTTGGCATACAAACAACTGTATCTCTGCACAATTTTATAGACTAGCGCCACTCATTTTCCACAGAAAGCATGAAAATCCAGCGAATCCTCTGTGAACCTTTCAGTAAAGCGATCTGAGTGTCAGTGCTGGACAAAGCTGGCGTAATAGCTCGCGCTGAATCTCTGGAACTGCTAAATGACTTCCTAAGATCTCGCTCATTTCCTGTCGCAAATCTTTCTTGCAGCGCTTGGCCCACTTGGTCCTTTTTTCTTTTTTGTGGCGTCCCTTGAGCGACGCCCAACCTCTCGCTCACTCGAACCCAGACGTCCCAATCTCTTCCCCCAATCTAATCTGCACCACCAGGAAATCCAAGCGAAATGTGTTATTCCTCTTTCTCCACCCAAACAGCACCTCAATCCTTCCTCCAGAAGTGCTGGCGCTTGCGTCAGAGCCCTGATAAGTGCGTGGCTACTAACCCTTCAGGAATCCAATGATAAAGGGCTTTTTAAAATAAGCGTAGGAAAAAAAACAACAACAGCTTATTGCCAGGTGTGATGGATTGTGGGAAACAGAAACGGTCATGTTTACTACTCTTGGGATGCTTGCGCTGGTGGTACTGGAGCTTTTACGCAGAACTGGGCCGTAGGAGAGCAAACACTGTGTATCTGGGCATGAACCCCATCCAGACTGTTTTGGTTGGGCTGAAGCTCAAACTCTGGATGTGTTTGCCTCGTTTCTACACGACCGACCCAACAGATGCTTGGACATGAGCTGCAAATACAGTCAGGAACGGACCAATGGGGCCAGTCTGCATACTAGCAAACAACCAGTCAAACTAGTCCTAGTGTTAACCTCACCTATTCACTGACCATTAAAACCGGAACAACCTTGTGAAAGTTTTAATCAGTCCACCATGTTAAATAAGTACAGTTAATATTTTAGCAATGGCCTCTGTGATCTTAAAGTGACAGTACACCCAAAAATTTAAATTGTCATCATTTACTCACCCTATAGTTGTTCCAAGCCTCTATGAGTTTCTTTCTTCCGCTGAACAAAACAAAAAAAAAGATATTTTGAAGAATGTTGGTAACCAAACAGTTTTTCACTGGTAGACACTGACTTTCATAGAATGGAAAAAAAAAAATTACAATGGAAGTCACTGGCTATCGTAAACTTGAGGGTAAATAAATGCTATTTTTTATTTGTGGGTGAACTATCCCTTTAATGACTTTACTTTCATTTAGTTCAAATGGTGACAGCATGAACTAAAACTACAAGTTTAGAACACAAAACTACAAGTTACAACCCCGAACTGTGTCTGGTTATGTATTAAATCCAGCAATAAGTCCAGAGTAGAACAGGAAAAGAATTGGAGAGCATGCACGATGTAATCTGTGATGTTTTATGAAATTAATGTACACTTTTATACACTTAATGTTCAAATGTTTGCAAGTGTTCTGTGCTCCTTGGGCTCATTTTGTATCTTTTACATCATGTACAGTGACTAAAATAAGTATTTTACCTCAGTAAAGTGACTTTTACTTCTAATACTTGACTGCTGCGTTTCTATTTTCATTGTTTCACTTTAAGCCCGTTTTTCTCAAGATTCCATTCCTGAAAATCATAGCTAACTTTTTTTTTTTTTCAGTTACAATTTTTTTTTTTTTTTTTTTAACAAATTCACCATTAATACCAATCCAGCATCCATTGCAAAATGTTTTCTCACCGACATGCCATCAACAGTTGTAATTATGGTGTAATTACATTTTGGTGACATTCATCAACTCATAAATGCAATCTTTCAGTCATGATTTGAATAACTTGCTGATAACATGATAACTTAAAAACTTAAACGAGAATGACAAATGTTGCCTTGGCAACTAACTTAGTAACCAAATTACTAATATAAATAACAAAAAGTACTAAAATGTGAAAAAATCGAAACTAAATAAAATTAATTAAGCATTTTTGTTTTTTAATTTTCTTCCAGTTTCAATAAATTAAAATGCTTTCCATAATAAACATGACAAGCAGAAAAAAATGATTAAAAAATGACAAGCACATAAAATTAATAAGTCATGAAATCTAAAATATACAATTTCTTAAAATGAAACTTACAACATAAAAATAAAAGCTATTAAAATTAAATAGAAATATAATAATTTAAACTTGAAAAAAAAATGTAAAATGAAAATGGCAACTAACTGGAATAAAATCAGTTTACATTAAAATAAAAAAATAATACTATAAATTACAAAAAAGTACTAAAATGTAAAGCTAAATAGAAGTATTTGTAAAAAAAAAATGACAAAAAATATCACATAAAATATAAAATTAATAAAAATGACAAGCCCATAAAATTACTAAGACTTGAAAAATAAATATTAAAAAAGAAACTTAAAACAAAGTTACATAAAGCTAATTGAAAATATAAATTAATACTACAATAGCATAAAAATACTAAAATAACACTGTTACAGTTCTTATGAGCAATATCTATGGAAGTAGAATAATGACAATAGTTTTTGAAACATAAAGCATGCTGAATTCCACAAATCGAAAAAAAGATGCATTGCAATTAACAGTGCTTGCATTTTAATGCATTGTATTTCCAGGGTTTGCATTTTTAGGTCCTGAAATTTAACATAGTTGTTTATTTAAGCTGTGAATATTTCAATTCGAAATATTTCACACACATTTTCATAATTAAAAATTCAACAATTTATATTCACCTTCCAGAATTCACTTCCAAAATATTCAATCTGTTTAAAAATATGATGTATAATATTCGACAGGCAAAATTCGGTCATTTTATTTCACTTTCCAAATTTGCTACCACAAATTCAGTGGTTAAAATTCGGCAGAAAATTCAGCGTTGCACATCCGGGAACTGCAGGAATAGCAGTAGAGCATCGATGCATGATCTCCAGCTGATGTCAGCCGCGGTGAGAAATATTTTGAATTGAAATATTCACAGCTTGAATAAACAACTATGTTAAATTTCAGGACCTAAAAATGCAAGCCCTGAAAATGCAATGCATTAAAATTCAAGCACTATTAATTGCAATGCATGTTTTTTTTTTTTCAATTTGTGGAATTCAGCATGCTTTATGTTTCAAAAACTATTGTCATTATTCTACTTCCATAGATATTACACAAGCAGCAGTGCAATATGGCTGTACTTCGGCACGGCTGTGATTCAGATCTTTATTAACAAACTGCATATTTGAAGTCTAAGCAAGTACATTCTCACCTAAATAAATTTGTAAAACTATATTCCGTGACACAAAAACGGTATTATTTTTAAAATTAGAGTGGATTTGAGCATCCACAATGACACTCCCTGTAAGAAATGCAGCAAGCGGAGTGATACAAACGGTAAAACAGTTATTCTGTTATCACAATATCACACTTTTATCAGCCAATCAGATTTGAGGACCAGCAAGAACTGCTGTATAAATATATATACCCCGTAAGACTAGATTAACTAGACCAAACTATAGTTTCTCAATCACAAATCTACAAATCAGCTGATCTCATGAAAGGTCACAGGAGGTCAACAGGTTTTCTTGCTTACCTCACATGTAAGAGAGTCGGCCGTGGATGCGAGACTGTGGATTTGGCAAGACGCTTGTCTTCGAGCACAGTGGTATAGTTGAGCTAATGTCCTCCCGATCGCTGCCTCTGGTGCTTATCATCAACCGCGGGAGAAAATTTGCCTATTTGGTCCAATAAGCATGTGCTCAGGGCAGATGATGTCATTGCTCGTGTAACCTGTGCTCCATTACAGGTAAATAACATAACAGAGATGCCAAATGGGTCTCGTTGGCTCATTACAGATGCGCCATTTAAAAAAAAAAAAAAATCAGGCTCTGCATATGAAACACAATCCTCCCTCTGGGGCTAGAAAAGTGACTGCTATCGTTTAGCGATAAGTACATTCAGTTTTATAGATGCTATTGTGAATCTGAGACTCTGATTAGCGTCCATGCTAATCTCCTGTGTGTCTCGATGGATTAGCCGCATGGGGTCAGGACTGTTGATGTATTTCAGTTCCTTTTCTGATGAAATATCTGCTCGCTCACTCAGATTAGTATTTGTTTTTTGTTGTATTTATTTGTACTTAAATGTAGCCGTGGGCTCAAATAGTTCACTGCAGTGCAAACAAATAAAACAGAACATAAATCTGGGAGTTAAACATGCAGACTCTTACTGACAACACACAATGAGGTCAGATGGGCTTTTCGCAAAATGAAATGACCATAAAGCTTCATGGAAAAGCCATTTAGGATGGATAAACCCCACCGCCAATTTATTAAAGGCCTCAAACAAACAGTGTGTTTTTTTCTCTGAAAAAGTCAGAAAAGGGTGAGATATAACCTGCCTTCGCTGTAAAGGGTCACTGATAAACCATAATTATAAATATATATATATATATATATATATATATATATATATATATATATATATATATATATATGTTGTAATCATACATTTTTGACAAATATTTATACTATTTATAACAAAACTTAACGACTAAAAGACTATGAGAATAAAAATCAAGTGATGTAACCATCTAAACAATTTAATAATTACATATTAAAATGTAAAAGTATAGAATAAAAAGGATTACATTCTTATTATGATTTTAATATATTTATTTTAAATAATTTAAAGATATTTATTTTATATATTTATTATATATTTCTTTTTTTGTATTTGTTTAAATTCATAATTAAGTCATCTCTTAAATAAAATGTAAATGACTAAATATAATTAATTAGTAAAATATAACTCTCTCTCTCTCTCTCTCTCTCTCTCTCTCTATATATATATATATTAAAAACAATTGAAAAATAATATTTTATTATAAATTTCAATATGTAATTATTCACTTTTTAGGTTAAAATTTTTTAATTTTATAAATATAATAAAATGTAAATTATTAAATGTAAATGTTAATTAGTAAAATATAACTCATATTATATATATATAGTAAAAACATAATGTAATATGTATTATATACTTTTAGATTTTAATATGTAATTATTATTTTTTTTAGATTAAAAGTTCTACATTTTATATACTTTTTACGTATACATATACAATTTATATATTATTTTATTATATATATTTTTGACATATACTGTATTACAGTACATAATTATTTCTATTTTATATTTGTATTTACTCTGGTTATTTATATATATATATATATATATATATATATATATATATATATATACATGTATATATATATTATGATATTATACTTTTTTTTTACTTCATATTTATATTTTACTTATATATTTTACTTTATATTTTACTTTACTTATGTATTTTACTTTATATTTTTCTTCTTTACACTTTTCCTTACATATGACTATATATTTTAAATTAATATTTAACTATTTTTTTTTAAACTGCATTTAAATGTATTTTGAATAGAACACTACAAATGAGTGACCCTGCAATCATAAATGTGATCATTTCTCTGCCAGAGCATCTTCTGCTCTCATGAAAAACAGAGCATCGTTTGATGTTGAGACCTTTGCTCTGGAATCACTCTAAACACATGCAGCTCTGATCTTGCTTTCATCTTGGATCTGTGTCATTTTGCTAACATACGAGTTTCCCTCATTATTACCCTGCAGAGTCCATATAACTCCACTGTTCGGCTGTTTGCAACTCGCCAAGCCATATTAGCATAGCATCTTTCCCTGATGAACAAGACGGAAAAATGCAGCCATCATTCTCGACGACATTTATGATCAACAAAGGAACAGGTCTGGACTGGACCTGCTAGCTGTATGAGCAAAACAAGCACATTAACTAAAGAAGTTTTCATTATTTATGTGCTACCTGTGCTAACAACTGCAGGTGGGCCGCTAATGCAGCATTTACTTCCACATCTTTCAAAGGTACGCTCCACGAGTGAGTCATTTTCAGCAGTTTATCGGAAACAAGCTGCTTTCCACGGATTCGTTTACCCAACAGGCAATGAGTGTGTTTAATACGCCTGTGATTTAGGGTTGGATCCTCCTCTGCAAAGTTTTAAAACACCATGTCGACCTCTGCTCAGAGTTTGTTCTTAGATATAATATATGTGAACTCTCCACCATCTAAGCAGTTTTCAGAAGCATTTATGAAGCATCAGTAGACGCTGTAGGGAAGTGTGCTATCTTTACCTCCGAGTTGCCCAACTTTACAAGCCTTCACAAGACCGTAAACACATCTGCAAAGCTCAAGCGTCACAAACTCACCTTAATCCAGCTATTTATTAACCGTTTTAATGGGAAATCAGCAACAAAATATGTTCATAAACTTTATAGCACCAAGAAACAACCTTCCAGGTAAAGCGTTGGTATTTTATTTTTCTTAACACACAAGATGACTTCTGTTTTTTTCCCCTCACAATTGCTAACATACTGTACAGCAGCTTTCTCCATCTCGCAATTCTGACATTCTTCTCCAAATTCAGAGTTTACATCTCACAATTCTGACTTTATTTTACCAGAATTTACATCTTGTAATTCTGATTATTTATTTATTTATTTTTTAAATTTGGGGTTTGCATTTTGCAATTCTGACTTTAAAAAAATAAATAAAAAAATACAGAATCTCACATCTCGCAATTCTGACATTTTTCTTGGAATTCTACATTTTATATCTCGCAATTCTGACATTTTTCATGGAATTCTGAGTTTACATCTCACTATTCTGAATTTCTTTAAATTTGGGGTTTAGATTTCGCAATTAATTTTTTTTTTTCACCAGAATTCTAAGTTTCCATCTCACAATTCTGATCTTTTCTCAGAATTTGGAGTTTAGATCTCTCAATTCTATTTATTTTTTATTTTTTGCTTGGAATTCTGAGTTTCCATTTTGCAATTCTTATTTTTTTCTCAGAATTTTGTCTGTACTCTCCGAAATTTAGTTTCCAGCTTCCGGTTCTGACTCTTTTTCTCAGTTTCCATCTCACAATTCACAACTCATTTTTCTGGTCAGAATTCAGTTTACGCCTCACAATTAGGTTACACCTTCCATAGGTTGAGGTTCCAAAATACTAACTCTATTAAAACTTGCAACACTGCAAATCCAGGCTGGAGGTTTGATAATCCAAAAACTAGCAAACCAAGATCACAATCGCTCCTGCACCAGATGATTCTTTCAGCTATTAGAGAATCTAATGTGAGAAATCATTGAGGGTTTATGTGTAAAAAAATACCTTCAGGCTGCAGAAGGGGCTGGAATGCAATAGAGAAACACTAAAGGGGGAAGTTGTGGGTGAGCTTATCAATCAAACAATACAGTTCACATAAATGACAGCAATAAACGCACAGACCAGGCTGTGAGCGCACTACCGTTCCCACGAGCCAACCGCCTCATAAAAATCATCAGCACTGTCGGACCGCTCTAAAATCAACAGCCCTAAACCCACGTCATCAATGGTCTTTAGCCCTTTGTAATTTACAGCTTAGAGACTACGTGCCTTCATGGGCCCACGATGACCACGAGACAATTAGTGGAGAGTATTTGCCTGCCATCACCGCGAGGAGATCTGTTCAACTTAAATGCTTCTGACAACCAAATGATAGGCTGATGATTTAGAGGCTAATTAATGAAATAATACATTGGAGGCTCTTGCTGCGCTTTAATGTGTTCAGTATGGCGCTGGCTGATAAATGGGCCCTCACCTGATTGATAGGGCCAATTAGCGCGAGTCCATTCTAGAATTGCTCTGGGAACAATAACCGCTGGTGCACTCCAAATCCAAACGGTGACCGAATACATAAAAGGAGGCCATAACTGGATCAAAAGCAATGGAGAAATGAACACAACACTATAGGAAAATGATATGATCTCACTGGGCGCTTTGCTTTGATCAGTGTTTGCTGAACTGTTCATCGATAAAGTAGGATTTCACTGTTGGCTGAATGCACAGAGCTCATTTTTCTAGATTATTCATGTTATCCTTTTTCTAAATAAGTAAATAAACAATGTTTAATTCATTTCTTAGAAAAAGCTTAAAGCATTAACATACAATGTTTTTTAAATTTTTTTAATATAATATAATAGTCATCATTGGAATTCTTAAAACGATTAAAAATCGGTAACAGTTCTTTAATTAATAAAGCTGAATACAATAAGATATAAATATTAGATAAAAAAACAACAACAACACAAAAATATTGCATTGGCAGCTAACTAAAAACAGATGAAGTGCCAAAATTAATACAAGTAGGTAAGTAGGTTGGTAGGTAAACAAACAAACAAACAAATAAAGCTAAACTGAAAAGCCTAAAACTAAACTAAAAAGAAAGGATTTGAAAAAAGCACATAAAATTAGTAGAACATGAACTAAAAATAGATTGAAAAATGAAAATATAAAAATAAAAGAAATTAAAAAACTAATAACAGACTAAAATAACACTGAATATAATATAATATAATATAATATTTTTACATGAAGTTAATGTCAAAACATTTACAATGAAACCAGTTATCAAGTTTACCAACAGCATACTTTCTGGATAAAATAGAAAATGATGTGAGATGAAATAGTGTTAAAAAAAACTGGACTCTAGTATGGCCCCTATACTAGGATTGGCCTATTGGGGTCACAAGCCATATTTGATAATATGCGTCTCGTGTTTGGATTTGAACACCGCTGACCCTCGCTGTCTGTCTGCAGAGACGCTCTCTCATCTGACAGCTTTAGCCGGAGATGTTCAGCAGTCCAGACAAAAGGCTGCGTATGCAGATCCCATCAGCCACAAGCCATCATATCACTGACCGATGTTTACAATAGGGTCATAAAATATCAAAAACAGGAACATCCTCGGAGCCTGTAACTTTCAGAAACCCTAAATCTTTATGCCAGCCGGATGCATGCGGCGCAGACGCGGCTGAAGCGCTCGTGTGAGGTCAGCGCTTCCCCAGGGCCAGACACACACAACACTAAACGCCTGCGTTTGATGCTCATGCGAATTGAAAGCGAGCATGTTCCCCGCGACCCGACGACAGAGCGGATCTTACCGTTAGTGACAGGCCTGTCCCCGCGCCGCCCCCCATCCGTGAATACTGCTCTCCAGCTGCAGCCCGTCATCCAAACCACTCCCTGTCCCAACACCATTCAGACTCCAAATACCATTTTTAGGATGCGTACCTTCAAGTAGCATGGAAATAGCAAGATAGTAAGCACATTTATTCACCCCAATCTG
This sequence comes from Acrossocheilus fasciatus, assembly GCA_036784905.1. Taxonomy (NCBI): domain Eukaryota; kingdom Metazoa; phylum Chordata; class Actinopteri; order Cypriniformes; family Cyprinidae; genus Acrossocheilus; species Acrossocheilus fasciatus. The sequence continues at coordinate 2,910,843 of CM071941.1, forward strand.
ACTTCTTTACAATTTTAGAGAAGAAACTGTCATTGTAACATACATTACACTTTTTTTAAATTCTCTAATAATCAGTGTTGTTATTGTTAACCAACAAGCTATTAAAATAATTTTTACAAACTGAAAGAAGGCTGAAATGAATGAAAAATTGAGAAATGTAAAAGGTAAGAAATGTAAGAAAAAGGGTAAGAAAAATATTGCCAAATATTGCCATATCAACTAACTGAAATAAGTTTACTCAAATGAAAACAGAAATAAAAATAAAGCTAAATAGAAATACAAAAAAGCACATAAAATTCATAAAATTTACACTAAAAAAGCAGGAAAAAAGATTCTAATAATAATAATTCCCATTTTTTTAAGTAATGACTCTCATTATTGTAACTACTTATATTTATATACAATTTATATAAATATATAGAGGACATTTTAATAAAAATTCTGTAACAAAAAAACAAAAATAAATTAAATCTAAGTAGCAATAAAAATGACATAAAATAAATGCAAATTCAAAATTATCAATAAATATTCAAGTATATAAATACCAACATCGGTAATAAATCCAATTTTTTTAACTGATGATTCTCATAATTGTAATATTTTATATATATATACAACTAATATAAATAATATGGTGAACGTGGTTAATTTTAATAAAAATTCTGTAATGAAAAATCTGAAATAAAAATAAATGTAATTAAAAGCAAAATTAATTTAAAAACAAAAACCAAGACCATAAAAATAAATGCAAATTCAAAACAATAAATATTATAGTATATAAATGATACTAAAATAACACTGGTAATAGTTAACTTTTTTTTGTGATTTTAGTGATTATTCTCATTGTCATACAGTAAATAGTAAAATAGTAATATAATATACATTAAAAAAAATACTATAATGTACTAAAATATACTATTTATTAAGTGTAATACAAATATATGGGAAACATTTTAAGGACAATTCTGTCTCAAAAATGATAGTTTTAAAAAAAGGCTTCATTTTCTAAACTAAGATGACATCAAAAGGCTAAATGAAATGAAATATGACCTTTCCACTTCTGACAAGTTTGACGAGATTGACCCGTTTACAGTCCGTCTCTTGTGCTTTGTGTCACTCAGTGAGCAACGCTGTCCTTAAATCTCTTCAAGAGAAGAAGGTGAGAGAGAGGGAAAGAGAGAGGAGTGTGTAAAAGAGAAGTAAACGTGAAAGAATGAGCTGCTAGGACAGATAAACATACAGTAGCGCTTCACACCATTAGCAGGCTGGCAGTGAATTAGCCGGCACTGATTGCACTAAATGTAGTAAAGACGCAGTTCAAACAGGGTTTAGCGTGTGCTCCGCTGCAGATCTTACGCTGATGTCAATCAAACTCAGGCCCAACAGGAAGTGAGGACTCCACCTGAGAACCAGCGATCAGAAAGAGAAGGAGGAGGAACTGAAGGACACATATAATGATATCCAACTAAAACGTGGCCTTTTTAAAACTTTTATTGAGACTGATGGCAGAGAGGAGCGTCATTTGTACTATGCAGTATATTTTCATGTCTCCATCATTTATGTATGGAAGCTCGTTTCTGCCACGGAATAAAAAAGTTTCATCTCATATTTTGGACTGCTGAGAAGTTCTGAAGATATTGACTTTTTTCCCCTCACAATTCTGGGCTTATATCTTGCATTTCTGTTTTGTTTTGTTTGTTTGTTTCCATCATGGAATAAAAAATTAAGATAATTGCAATTTTTTTCTCCGAATTCTGGCTCTTCTTTTCCCTAATAATGAGTTCATATCTCATATTTCTGACATTTCTTCTTCTTTTTCTCATAATTTTAATTTTATATCTTACAATTCCGAGTTTATATCCCATAATTCAGATATAAAATGTTTTCAAATTTTTCAAGAATTGCGAGGAAAAAACGGTAAAAAGTTGAAATTACCTTTATTTTATTTTATTTCAAACCCATCTTAATATTAGGTACAATTAACACATTTTCATATGAATTAATACTTACATATCACAATATTATTATATTATATTATATGTCCCCAAGTGCAATTTACTTATTTTTGATGAAAAACTGGCAATTTTCTTTATTTCTTGATTTTTATCCATTCTTTCTACACATTACAAATATTTAATTATCTAAAATCTACAAATATTTAAAATAAATATATTTAAAATATTTTATTTTAATTATTTAAATTTAATTAATCAATAAAATAATTATTAATTAATTAATTTAATTATTTATTTATTTATTTATTTTTATTATTATTATCAGTTGAACTTTATGAAACACGAAACACCTCACATGATTTTATGGTGAAATGTGTCATTTCTCATGTTAATCAGGTCAATTTTGATCAAGAAAAATGCACTCAACGCCGAAAAGATCGCAGCACTGCTGCTCCCGGTGTGAATGCACTGATTTGTTAACATGCACGCTGAAAAAAATATGTGCCGCTCACGCGCTAATCTGTGCCTGGGTTGCGTAGGCTACATATATGTGGGGCGGATCTATCAAAATAGGGGCGAGACCCTTTTGAGGTATAGGGGCGTGTTTGCTTTGGTGATATATCAACATTGGCCTCCAGAAATCGCTTACCCTGCCTTTAATGACATCATCTTCCAGTAACATCATTTTGGTGGAAAAACAACAGCCCAAACATCTAAGAGTATTAGCAACGGTTCTGATGAATTTTGTGTTGTTTTGCGCTATATATATATATATATCACACAACAACACAGAATTCATATTTTATATAAATATGTCATGTGTCTAAGCATGTGTGCTCACCATTAAGTGCAAGGCGGTGACTCCCATCTAAACGTGGTCTAAAGTGAGGGATGGTGGGATAAGTGTCAGTCTTTTTTGTCCAAAGATGGTCAAGAGTTGTTCAGTTTCGTAATGATCATCAATCGTTAATGAAAACGCCTCCAGAGCTTTGGCACTAAAACTAAAAAATGCACGAGTTTAAACTCTCTTTCATTCTCAGGCTCATTAAAAGCACTCGAGTAGAGCGATGATTTTCTTCATGTCGGACATGAAAGCGTCCTGACTCGAGGAGGTAACCCGTAGCACTCAGCTCTAGTGGGAGAGCCGCTCTTTTAGCATTGCGAGAGCAGCTGCTTTCTGCCGTCTGGCCCTGTGATCTGACACGTCGGGGAGTTGGTCTTCACAGCTCTGAGAGAAACGCCTCGGGCGTCTGAAAGGACCGAGCGCGTTTCACACATCTACGGCCTGAAATCAAAAATGAACAGCACAACATCAGAGAAGGGCAAGCAAACGGTCGTCCACTGGACTTCACTGAGGGTCATGCTCATATTGCTCATGTTTTCCACCCAAAGCGGGGCGATGATTAAGACAATGATGACGAGAGAATAGAAACTTCATGGTTTACTCACTCCCACGTCATTCCAATCCAGTATGATGTTATTTTCCCTGTGAAACACAAAAGGATTCAAGAATTTGCATGTATGTGACCCTGGACCACAAAACCAGTCTTAAGTGTACATTTTTCGAAATTGAGATTTATGCATCATCTGAAAGCTGAATAAATAATCTTTCCATTGATGTATGGTTTGTTAGGATCGGAAAATATTTGGCTGAGATACAATTATTTGAAAATCTGGAATCTGAGGATGCAAAAAAACCTAAATATTGAGAAAATCACCTTTAAAGTCGTCCAAATGAAGTTATTAGCAATGCATATCACTAATCAAAAATGAAGTTTTGATACATTTACGGTAGGAAATTTACAAAATATCTTCATGGAACATGATCTTTACTTAATATCCTAATGATTTCTGGCATAAAAGAAAAATTGATAATTTTGATAATTGATAATTGATAAATATACCCCAGCGACTTAAGACTGGTTTTGTGGTCCAGGGTCACGTATATGAAATTCACATGTTCATGAGTCGAGCTGCAAAAAGCGCAATAAAAGCACTATAAAAGCAGTCCTGAGGTCATATGATGGCTTTGCCTGAGGAATGGACTGTTATGATAGATTCATGATGTTATGCACAATATATCATTTAAAAGTTTGGGGTTGGTAAATATCTTAAGGTTTCAAATGAAGTCTCTTTTGCTCACAAAAGCTGCATTTATTTGATCATAAATGCAGTAAAAGCTGTAATATTGTGAAATATTATCACTATTTAAAATAGCTGTTTTCTATATGAATATGTAATTTATTCCTGTTATTAAAGCTGAATTTTCAGCATTATTATTCTAGTCGTTATTCAGTGTCACAAATCATTCTGATGTGTTGATTTGCTTCTCATAGAAACATGATTATTATTATCAATGCTAAAAACAGTTGTGTCGCTTAAATTAATATGTTTGTGAACATTTTCAGGATTCTTTGATGAACAAAGTTCAGAAACAAAATTTATTTGAATTTTTTGTTACATCATAATTTTTTTGATTAATTTAATATATCCTTGCTGAAAAAAGTATTCTTTTTTTTCTTTTTAATATTAGTGACTTTTGAACATTAGTGTATTGATGATATATCAGTTATTGATCACATTTGATTGATAATGCATATTTAATAGTGCATTACCATTATCATCTAATACTTAAAGTAAACTTTAAAAAAATAGTAATAATAATTTAATGACAATGTAAGCAGATCTCAAAATTAATATACATTTTGCAGAGTACAAGTTATATTGTGACGCCTTAATTCACTTTTGGCATTTAATTTAAAATATTGAATTTAATTGAATTTCTTTTTGGACCATGACAGGCATATGAACCAGCATCGTATGGAAAAGACCTGCATGATGTTTCTTCAAAAAGTCTCCTTTTGTGTTCCACAGAAATATTAAAAGCACTGAGGTCAAACTATTACAAGTTCTTTTGGTCCAAACATACAGACCATAATGAAGGTGCAGATGCAAAGTTTCAGTCTTTGATTGTTTGGGAGCACCAGTGATTGATTTTAAGAGCGTTACGCACATACTTCCATGCTCTTTGGCTTTGAAGTCCCTGAATCTAATCAGTTTTCCATTTTCATTAACAATATAATGTTCAAAGAGACCTGTGGCTCCCTCGGGCTGCAGGAGTCAGGTCAACCTTGACACAGAGTTTACGACAGGGACGAAGGTCTCTGAGACCCGCTTCATTTGTCCTCTTTAAGAGACGATTTTGTGAAACATTAGCGAGGTCACCCTCAGCTCCACGAAATGACATGATTCACGAGGAATTACATAAGCTTATGTGACGTCAAACGCCTCCCGAGAATCTTGTAGTGTTTCAGAGCATCGTCCTTCACCTGAGTCACTCTGAACAATCGGTCTTATCGAGAGGAACTCGCTTCAGAAACATGATGTTTGTCTTGAGTAAATCATTTCATGCACTGAACTACACTCATTATCATAATCTTCATGGTAATAGCTGCCTCGTTGGCCAATATCCTAAACACTAAACCCACTGCGCACTTTATTTATCACATGATTCATGCTCTACACGCTATTGAATCTTACATGAGATTGAATGTGTATATAATTTATGGTGTCAGCTAAATATAAGCAGCATGTGCATTTGCAAATGAGAGGTGCGGGACACGACGTGAGCCGCTGGGAAGGTTGGTTGGAGTGCAACTAGTAACCATGATCTTGATCACAATTCCTAGTACATTCACTTCCTCCATTAAACAAGCTGATTGATCATCTCGCCACTAAAAGATGCCTGATAAATCAAGCATGCTTGCATACTTTTGGACACACTTTACAGTAAGTCCCTAATTGTTATAGGAATAGTTCAGCCAAAAATGAAAATTCGCTGAAATGTACTCACCCTCAGGCCATCGGAGATGTAGATGAGTTTGTTTCTTCATCAGATTTGGAGAAATGTAGCATTGCATCATTTGTTCACCAATGGATCCTCTGCAGTGAATGGGTGCCGTCAGAATGAGAGTCCAAACAGCTGATAAAAACATCACAATAATCCACAAGTAATCCACACCACTCCAGTCCAGCAATTAACGTCTTGTGAAGTGAAAAGCTATGTTTGTAAGAAACAAATCCATCATTAAGGCATTTTAACTCGAGTCCTCTATCCATAATATTGCTTTCAGTGAAAAAGTAGTCTGGTCTGAATCAGATCAATTAATGATGGATTTGTTTCTTACAACCAGGCAGCTTTTTGATTCACAAGATGTTAATTGATGGACTATTAACGTGGATCATTGTGATGATTTTATCAGCTGTTTGGACTCTCATTCTGACGGCACCCATTCACTGCAGAGCATCCATTGGTGAACAAGTGATGAAATGCTACATTTCTCCAAATCTGATGAAGAAACACACCCATCTACATCTTGGATGGCTTGAGGATGAGTTAAATCTTAGGAAATTTTCATTTTTGGATGAACTTAAAATGCTTTAGAAGCATTTTTCACGGATGTAGTTCATGTTAACAAATGGAATCTTATTGTAAAGTGTTACTGTTCCCCCCCTTCTATTTGTAGTAGCTCAGACATTTCTTTTATTCTAGATGACGATACGCTCTTGTTGTAGTTCCTGCTCTGTGCTGGAACGTGCTGTTGTGTTTATTTAACTTTCAGATAAATATATGCATCTATCTATCACCGGTCAACTCTATGTGCGCAGCTTCACTGGCCAAGCATGAAAGCAATACGAGCGCTATCCCAAACAGAGCACGGAAAGCATAAATTCATGAAGAAATATTTAGTGAGGGAGAGAGCGGTTCACGTTTATCTGAGCAAAGAAACACAACATGACTCATGCAGTCACACAGAAAGTCGAAAAAGAGAGCAGGGACCTTTGTAACTTTGTATACTCATACTATTTTTGCAGTATGTTTGCCCAAATATGAAACATACAGTACAACACTCTACCCGGAATAATACATCCCACAATGCAAAGCACTCAACTTGACCTTAATTTCTAGTTTTACATTAACTGAACACTTATTATATGATTTTTCCCCTCATGGGATCATTACTTATCAAGACATTTTAACACAAATTTAAATTGAAAATACTAAAATAACTGATGAAAATTGGCAGCATAGCATATTACTGTTTGAAAGTGCATGTTTTAAGCTCAGTTTTTTCCCCGCAAAATTCTTCTTTTTTCTCTGAACAAGCTTTCATAATTATGCTCACCAAAGCTGCATTTATTATTATTTATTTATTTATTTTTGGATAAAAAATACAGTAAAATAATGAAATGTTATTGTGATTTAAAATACCGGTTTTCAATTAATTCCTGTGATATAAAGTTGAATTTTCAGCATCATTACTCCAGTCTTCAGTGTCACATGATCCTTCATTCTAATATGCTGATTTGCTGCTCAATAAATATTTATTAACATGTTATTATATCAATGTTGAAAACAGTTGCTACTTATATTTTTGTGGTTATATTCGATATTTTGATGAACAGAAAGTTCAAAAGTAGAGGATTTAAAATTGAAAGCTCTCATATCCTTTTGAATCCTAAAATAAAAGTACATTCTTTCCAACTTTTGTGTATATATATATATATATATATATATATATATATATATACACCTGTTCAGTGTGCAGTATAGTGAAGTCAGTGTTTTACAGTACAGTACTAATATGCTAGAAAGATCAAAGGACGACAAGCATTAAAGCAGAAGGAAAAGAGACTTTCTGTCCAGATAGACGAAGGCTCTTCCCTGACGTTCAGAGTTATGTCACCTTTACGCAAGATAAAGTGAGCTTGAGAGATGTGCTGAAAGTTTAATATCCCAGGAGGGCTTGATCAGAGAGCGCAGCCATCAGTCAAATCTATACGCAGACACACGGCGCTCCACGTGTTCGGATGACCCGATCGCCCCGCCGCCGGATTACGGGATATTTACAATAATTCACTCTCTTTGTCACCTGCCCGCCGGAGGTGAAATCATCCGTTATCACACTCGATCTCTGACGGGGGCACACTTTTATTTCAACCAATCATTTCTTCATCTCCGTCTGCCTCTTGCCTGCACTGCTGACTCCACTCTTTTGAACCAGCAATTTTCTTTTTTGCTTCTGGGAGCGGAGCCTGTATTTTTTACAGTGTAATTCTCTCTGTCATTATTTCAAATAGGCTGGAGGTAAAGACAGGAGAGAGAGAGAGAGAGAGAGAGAGAGTAGCAGCTGGAAACAAAACCTACAGCCAAAAAACATACTGATCTTCTGCAGTATATAATAGGTATAACTAAGTGAAGTTACATTTATGTATATTGTTGTTTAAAAACAACAACAAATTGTTTCAAAGCAGCTCCACATTAAAAGCAGGAAAATAACTGTTAATGCATGTAGTAAAATGTTAGTGCATGCAGTAAAACTGCAGGCATGTAGTAAAATTAATCAATTATGAAACAAATTCAATTACAGCCACAAAAAACATCTGTACAACATAAATTGTCGTTATTCAGCTCAATTTAGTTCAATCTTGATTCAATTCAGTTTAATAAGTGTCAATGCTGTGAAATTCATCAATTATGATGAGTTCCATTTCAACTGTAAAGCAGCTTAATAGCGTCATAAATCATCTCAATTCACTTCAGTGTTGATTCAATTTATTTCAATTACTTTGTCGATGTTGCAAATTCATCATTTATGAAACAAATTCAATTTCAGCTACAAGAGTACCTCTGTATAAGATAGTGTTGTTATTCAGTTCAGTTTAGTTCATAGTTGATTCAATTTTGTTCAGTAACTGCATCAAAGTAGTAAAATTCATGGATTATTAAACAATTTCAGCTGTGAAGTAGCTCAATTTACTTCAATGCTGATTCAATTCAGTTCAGTAATGTTGTAAAATTCATCAGTTAAGTCAGTTTCAGCTCTACAGAAGTCAGTGTCATTATTCGACTGAATTTTAGTTCATAGATGATTCAATTTAGTTCGATAACTGTCAAAAATGAAGTAAAATTAATCAATTATGAAACAAATTAAATTTCAGCTGTAAAGTAGCTCTATAGAAGACAGTAGGGCTGGTCAGAATACCCTTTTTTGAGCTTTCGGAGGGAGGGGGCTGAACATATTCTTCTCTCTAATAAAGGCAGGAATCTCTGTGTGTGTGTCTGTCCGTCTGTCGGCATTTTTATTATGTCGAGAACCGTTCATGCAATCGACTTCACGCTTGGCGGGTGTGTTACTGTGGACTTTTGGTGCAAAATGCGACACGTTCAGAATTAATAAACTTTTAATAAACTACAGACTTAAGTTATATGCTCCGAGAATGGACACTGCACCAGTGATACAAAACACACAGGTATGTTAAGAGCAATACTTTTAATAATGTAGCCTAACATTTTTCTAACAAAAAAAATCACTCCCAAATCACTGCTACTCCTGACACTGCTATTTAAATAAAGAAGAACGAAAAATAAATGAACAAAGTTCAACGAACTATAATAAATAAAGAACATGGTAGCATACTTTCAATAACAGCATCACACATTTTAATTAACGAACAGTTTAAATAAAACAAAAATTTTATGACTGCCGAATTCGCAAGTATTTTCCCAGCAAATTAAGTGCAGGTTTTTATCATGTGTAAAATTAATGATTAACATGGCGGATAAAAGCAGCTTGATTTTTTTACACCAACACTATACTATAGGCGTACTACTTACAGAACTACTTACAGGTGATTTTTCAAACTTGATGTGCTGTTGTGGTAGGCCAGTTTCAAATCGCATATTTGGCACACTGCCTTTGTCTTGTCCTCACTCAATTTAAAGGTCTCTTCCAGATGAACTGAATTATGACGTTCATGACCTTCACTCATGGGCGATTTATATTCAAGCGCAAACGAGAACGCGTTTCGCGGGGGATGCCAGGTGTTCGGGGAAAAAAAATAAATTTCAATCTCAAAATTGAAAATCGAATGCAACCCACCGAACAAATATTCGAATAATCGAATATTCTGGTCCAGCCCTGTTTTTATTCAGCTCAATTCAGTTCAATGTAGATTCAAATCAGTTTAATTTCATCAATTATGAACCAAAGTCAATTTCAACTATAAAGCAGCACTACAGAAGACGTTGTTATTCAGGTCAATTCAGTTCAATGTTGATTCAATTTAGGTCAATAAGTTTTTCAATGTTGCAAAATTAATCAATTATGAAACAAATTCAATTTTAGCTGTAAAGTACGTCTATAGAAGGTAGTGTCGTTATTCAGCTCAATTTAGTAGTTTCAATTCAGTTCAATAATTGCCAGTGTTGTAAAATTCATCAATTTGAACCAAATTCAATTTCAGATATAAAGCAGCACCACAGAAGACAGTAGTGTTGTTATTCAGCTTAATTCGGTTCAAAGTTTGTTCTCTACTGTTCAATAAGTGTCAATGTTGTAAAGCTCATAAAAAACTAATTCAACTTCAGCTACAAAAGCAGCTCTAAAGGAGACAATAGTTCTGTTATTCAGCTCAACTCAGTTCCAATTTTGTTGTCTTCAGACAGTGTCAGTGCAGTTAAATCGATAATATTACTGCAAATTATTACATATAGCATGCAAATATCCATTATGCAATGTACTTGGTTTGACCTTACTTTACTGACAGTCTTTTCAGTTAGCTGATTATTTCTGAAATGCTAAATGGATGTCACTTGCTAAATTAAGCATGTTGAGGTCATGTGACAAGCATACTTCAGCTTGAAACGCTTATGCATAATGCATACTTTTCCATACAGCGCAATAAACTATATATGTACATAGTGTGCAGTATGCATTAATCAGTACACTAGCTTTCAGAGTCACGGTTTAGAATAACCATATACACTAACAGTTTCAGAATTGATAAGACTAAGACACTGGCTCGAAACTCTCAGTAAGGAAGTCAACTACACGATTCATAAGTGACTGAGTAGCAAAAACAATGTGATCTCTTTTGTATTTGGTAATAATTCAATGCAAAAGGGGAAATTTGCCATTGTTGAATAGTTAGAAAACAGTATGTGTGCTTATAATTACACAGCTATCAAATTAGAGCAATGGAAAAAGAGACAATGGCATGAAGAAAAAAAAGAAAAGAAAATTTGAGTGGTACTTGCCAGTGGAAAAGTCATTGACATATTGCTCTGGACTTTGGGAAGCAGTTTCTTTCTGCTTTCTGAGTCGAATGAGCCCACCAATTCAAAAATCATGCATTGTGATATAATTTTCATGACCATTTCAGCACATTTTCAAAACAAATTGTTATTAGAGAAATGCAAAAAATAAATAAATAAATAAATGAAATAGTGTAATTAATCTTAATGTTATTCTCATACTCAAAATCATAGTACTGTTGCATTGCCTTGAATGAACCAAAAATAAACAAATTAATTGATTAATAAAGTAAAATAAAATAAATCTGTATCATCAAAACTATTATAACCAATATTATTAGTCATTATGGTGATGAAAATTTTGTGGAAATTGTTTGAAATGGCATCAAATATCATAATGGTGTTCTAGAATGGACATTTCATTAATGCAAAATAAAAATACAATGATTTGAGGACTCATTCATGCCTGGAGCCCTGAGTTACATGCTAAACTTTTGTTTAAATCCCTAGAAAGTACCGCTAATTAAAATACACTGATACTCTCCAACAGATGCTCGAACGTGTGATTTTTACGAGGGGGAAGAACTAAAACCCCCAATGTTACCATTCAGATAAACAGGTTTAATGCGGACAAACTGTTCGGAGAATGTTCCGTCTCGCCCATGTGGTCGTCTTAAACCGGCAGGTGTTCTGCTTTCTTTTGGGTAACAAAAACCCTTAATAGTACGCCAACACAAAAGTGCCTTTGTGAACAGGCAGTCTTTTTTGTATTAATGGATGCGGTTCAGCTTGTAAGCGAGTTTGTGTGTGTGTGTGTGTGTGGTTTGGGTACTTTCACTATCCGCCAATCCTCCAATCCAAGTCCAACAGGGTAAAGAACACGTATACATCAAATAAAACTCAAATATTTAAAGTGAGAAATGAGTAACCGGGGGAAAATGGAAGTGAGAGACTCTTCCCGAGCCAAATCCGGTGTAGGACAGTACGACAGCGGCCAAAACAGACGGGTTACTGGGAAGTGCGTCGTCTAGTTCAACACTCATCTCTGGATTCATGCCACGAAGAAATTCTGAAAGTTCCCAAGATAGTGAAGAGATACGATCACCGTCGTTCCTAAACACACGGGTTTGGCAGAAACATCCACACTGCATGAAAACACAAGACGCCTGGCGCACAGAGTCGAATCTGTGAACACAATGAAGGCCAGGAGCCGAAGCCACACTATCCAGACAGCAGCAGGAATACAGCACGAGTCAAATAAAGGCAATTAGACTGAAAGTCTCCCTCCTTGTTTTATTAGTCGCTGCAAATCATTCCTGGAGAATCCAGTGGAAACAAACTGATAGACATTCCACACAGGAGCTCGTTTACAAGCTGCTGCTAACTAAACCTTCCACTTGTTACGACCACAGAAATTAAAAAACAGAAAGGCCTGGAACAACGGCCAACGTCTGTCCGGCCCTCTGGAGCCCAAACGCTCAGTTTAATGGAACAATATTACGATGTGGGATAGAGATATTGTTTTGTGAAAAATGAACCAGCATTGCTTAAAAAAAGAGCAGTATTACAGTCATGGGTTGCATTAGAGGCTAACTTGGAACAAAACAGGGCTTAAAAAACGTCCTGCTAGTACTTTGAGTGATACAGTGCAAGCTTTGAAAGATTTATTTATTTTAGTCCAAAATAAAAGTTTTTGTTTGCATAATATATGTGTGTATACTGTGTATATTTATTATGTATATAAAAATGCAAACCCATGAATGTATATATTAAAGAAAAATGTTAAGTGTATATATTAAATATATTTATATATAATATAAAATATAAGAATATAAATATATAAATATAAATATTTTCAAAATATATACAGTATGTATGTGTATTTATATATACATAATAAATATACACAATACACATACATATATTATGTAAACAAAAACTTTTATTTTGGATGCGATTAATCGCAAATAATCGTTTGACAGCACTAGTATATATAAATACACACACATACGGTATATATTTTGAAAATATTTACATGTATATATTTATATTTATATTCATAGAATTTATATTATATTTAAATATATTTAATATATAAACATGACATTTTTCTGAAATATATACATGCATGTGTATTTATATATTGTATACATAAGAAATATACACAGTACACACACATATTAATTATTTGATCCCCTGCTGATTTTGTATGTTTGCCCACTGCCAAAAAAAATTATCATTCTATAATTTTAATGGTAGGTTTATTTGAACAGTGAGAGACAGAATAACAAAAAAAAAAAAAAAAAAAAAAAAAAAACACATTTCAAAAAAGTTATAAATTGATTTGCATTTTAACGAGTGAAATAAGTATTTGACCCCTTGGCAAAACATGACTTAGTACTTGGTGGCCAAACCCTAGAAGTCAGACGTTTCTTGTAGTTGGCCTCCAGGTTTGCTCACGTCTCAGGAGGGATTTTGTCCCACTCCTCTTTACAGATCCTCTCTAAATCATTAAGGTTTCGAGGCTGACGTTTGGCAACTCGAACCTTCAGCTCCCTCCACAGATTTTCTATGGGATTAAGGTCTGGAGACTGGCGGCCACTCCAAGACCTTAATGTGCTTCTTCTTGAGCCACTCCTTTGTTGCCTTGGCCGTGTGTTTTGGGTCATTGTCATGCTGGAATACCCATCTACGACCCATTTTCAGTGCCCTGACGATACATGGCCCAATCCATCGTCCCTTTGATGCGGTGCAGTTGTCCTGTCCCCTTAGCAGAAAAACACCCCCAAAGCGTAATGTCTCCACCTCCGTGTTTGATGGTGGGGATGGTGTTCTTGGGGTCATAGATAGCATTCCTCCTCCTCCAAACACAAAGCTGGACATCTGACCACAACACTTTCACCCAGTTCTCCTCTGTTTCATTGGCAAACTTCAGTCGAGCTGTACGTGTGCTCTCTTGAGCAGGGGGAGCTTGCGGGCGCTGCAGGATTTCAGTCCTTCACGGCGTAGTGTTACCAATTGTTTTCTTGGTGACTATGGTCCCAGCTGCCTTGAGATCATTGACAAGATCCTCCCGTGTAGTTCTGGGCTGATTCCTCACCGTTCTCATGATCACTGAAACTCCACGAGGTGAGATCTTACATGGAGCCCCGGTCCGAGGGAGACTGACAGTTATTTTGGGTTTCTTCCTTTTGCGAATAATCACACCGACTGTTGTCACCTCCTCAGCAAGCTGCTTGGCGATGGTCTTGTAGCCCATTCCAGCCTTGTGTAGGTCTACAATCTTGTCCCTGACATCCTTGGACAGCTCTTTGGTCTCCGCCATGGTGGAGAGTTCGGAATCTGATTGATTGATTGCTTCTGTGGACAGGTGTCTTTCATACAGGTAACAAGCTGAGATTAAGAGCACTCCCTTTAAGAGATCTCAGCTCCTTACCTGTATAAAAGAAATCTTGAACCAGAAATCTTGCTGATTGAAAGGGGATCAAATACTTATTTCAATCATTAAAATGCAAATCAATTTATAACTTTTTTTGAAATGCGTTTTTGTTGTTATTCTGTCTCAGTATTCAAATAAACCTACCATTAAAATTATAGACTGATCATTTCTTTGTCAGTGGGTAAATGTACAAATCATTTTTTTCCCTCACTGTAACAAAAACTTTTATTTTGGATGCGATTAATTGCGATTATTGCGATCATTTGACAGCACTAATTTATTTATTTTCATTATCAATTTTAATACAGTGACATAATAATTGACTGATAAACAAACAAAATGATTTTATTATAAATATAACACTGATTTTACTCTTAAAAATATATTTTTTATTGTGATATTAGTTTTTAGCATATTTTCCAGCAAACTTGCATTACCATAATGCAAAATGTATATTTATATATTATGTATATATAAATGTATATATGTATATTTATTTATAATGTAATACAATATATAAATACTAAATATAATTACAATATGTAAAATAAATAGGACTAATCCATTTATTTATCCTTTTAAAATATTTTTTAATGTTTATTATTTTTAATATACATTTTCTATATTTTTTAAATATTTTTAATTCTTTCATATTTAATCATTTGTATTATTTTTTATAAATATAAATAATTAAATTTTGGCTCTTAAAACAGCCTAATTATTTTTAAGTTTGTGATATTAGATTCAACACATTTTCCAGCAAACTGGCATTATCGTAATGCAAAAAGACATGGCACAGCAGTTTTTCTTTTTATTTCTAGCACAATATGTAATACAGTAAAAATGACTGCATTGCTGTCATATTTATAAAGTAAAAATGGAAAAAAAAGAAAAAGAAAAGAACTATTCCTTATAAATCAAGGAATAAAAATAGAATAAAAACTAGATGCATAACAATAATGAGAAGTGTCAGTGCAAAATATGAGCAAAAAAGAGTTTTCTTTTTGTAATGGAAAATTATGTTTCTTATTTTATTTGTTCTGTATTTTGGGATTAAAAGCTTTTGTGAGATTTGCCCATACTCTTAATTAACTTTTATTTAAAATAATAATAAAAATCACAAAAAACAAAACTAATTTTACCAAGTCACGGCATGTCTTCAAGTTTCGAAGTCTGCAAACTTCTCAACTTCTCTTTGACTTTGAGACTGACTGAGAGAGATTCAGACAGACAGCACAAAGGTAGAGAGACAGCGTCCACATAACACATGCAAAGCTCCCATTCCCACAGTCGAGCAGCATTTCATATGGAAACAAGAGGTGAACCCTTAACACTGTGAGAAGTCATACAATATCGGGCAGTTGCGTGCAAAACCAACGAGAGACGTAAACAGATTACAGTACATATACCCCATTTATTAAGGTAAATGGCTTTTAAATGAAAACAGCATTTGTGGACGGGTTAGTGATGCCTGTTTTTAAGAAATCACAAGGTGGGGGGGGGGGGGAAGCGCAGTTGAGAAAATGTGTGTGCGCACAGAAACAGAGTGCGGCTTTATTAAACATCTGGGAGTCATCAGTTTGCTGCAGCACTGTACTGAACTCAGCTGTGAGTGCAAACGCTGCTCTTGTTTTCACTGCTGCCTGCTTCACATCTACACAACACCTTCCCATAGGACGCATAGAGTATGGCAAGCCATCTTAACATTTAATCCTTACTATTCAACATATTATTACCCATTTTAATGCTACTAGTACTTATTTTGTTAAATACTAGTATCTATTCCCTTAGATGCTGGTTCTTTATTCATTAGCTACTACTGCTTATTCCTGAGCTACTAGTAACTTTTTAAATATACTACATACTATTAGACACCAGTTCTTATTTATTAGATACTAGTTGACTAGTAACTATTATACTGTAACTAGTAACACATTTAAAATTTTTGACATTGACTTCTATGGGGATCTGTCATTCAGTTCAGTTGACATACTGACTAGTATTTATTCCAACAGTGACTACTATCTTTTTTTAAAAAGTACTAGTAACTATTCATTAGATGCTAGTACTTATTTATTAAGTACTAGTATTTTTAACTAGATACGAGTACCCATTTATTAGATATATTATGGAATAGTTATTTATTAGGTACTAGTGCATATTTATTACACACTAGTATCTTTTGTAATTGTTACGAACACTTTATTTTGAGGTGTCCATAATACAGAGTAATTACCTAATTAAGTACTTAGTAGTAACTGTTGTACTTACATGAGACAAAATGTACTTACCATGCAACTAAGTTATGGAACAGCCTGTACTTACAGTTTGTAATTATGTACATGTAATAGGCAGCTACTGTTACACCGAATCTGTTACACAGCTACATATGTAACCAAAATATTGTTACATATGTGTTGCAGACTTAAATATTGTAATTATAAATGTAAGTACACAGACATAAGCTACTTAAAACAAAGTCTATCAAAATTGTACTTAAGTGTACTTCATGTGTATCTATACTGTACACCTTATCCTTGATTTAACCCACCAGTGCACAGCTTAAATACATGTAATACATTTCTAATCGCATTACAATTGCATAATATTACACAAACATAGGTAACACTTTATTTTAAGGTGTCATATAATACAGAGTAATTACCTAATTAAGTACTTAGTAGTAGCCGTAGTACTTACATGAAATAAAATGTACTTACTTATGGAACAGCCTGTAGTTACAGTTTGTAATTATGTAGATGTAATAGGCAGCTACTGTTACACATATGTAACCGACCGAGTCTGTTACACAGCGATTTGTACACTTAAGTACAATCTTGATACACTTTATTTTAAGTAGCTTATGTTTGTTTACACTTTATTTTTAGGTGTCCTTGTTACAGTGTAATTATACATTTAAGTACCGAGTAATATTAATTAACTACATGTACTTACTATATGGTTAGGTTTAGGATTAGGGTTTGGTTTAGGGTTACCTGCATGTAATTATGCATAATTTATTGTTATTATTATAATAAGTACATGTAACTTGTAACAAGGACACCATAAAATAAGTTTAAAAAAAACGTGTTACCAAAATGTTTACTAATCATAATTGGAAAACATACTAGTCAGAACTGACTGACTAGTTGATATCTAAATAACATCAATTGCAAAACTTTTAAATGAGTTACTAGTAACAACCGAATATTTACTAGTATCTATTGAAATAAGTGCTAATGTCTAATAAATAAGTAGTAGTATCTATTTACATAGTTGTAGTATCTAAAGAATAAGTATTAGTGTCGAATGAATAAGTACTAACATCTAATAAGTAGTAATATGTATTTAATAGCCTACATTCTAGTGTCTATTTAATAAGTAAGAGTATCTAATGAATGAGTACCAGCATGAAATAAATAAGAACTAGTATGTACTCAATAAGTACTAGTACCTAAAGAATAAGCACTAGTAGCCAACAAATAGTACTAGTACCTAATATCATAGATAACAGCAGCCAAAAAAATCAAATATGAAAACAGACAGGCCTACTTGCACGTTTTATAGATTAAATGTTAAAACAGCTTGCCATACACAGAGAGCTGTAAAGTGTGACCTCGGACACAGCATGTGCATGCAATAACCGAAAGGCACCCAAGCACAAAATCTTGATCTAAAAGTTCAATCTGACTGCAAGAAAACTTTGTTTATCTGCGGTCACCGTGTTTAACGCACTCATAAACACACAGCACTGCAGGAGAGACCGTGGCTGTGCAAATTCACACTTTTCATTGTCGTCATTTACTGACGTTAATAATGCAAAGAATTGGCTGGTTGACGTTAAGCGTGGCCATAAATGGGAGTGGAGTGAAGCGGTTCACTGTCCGTAATGAGATGCATGTTTGGCAGGCAGTTTCCTGTGTGGTGAGCGCGCTTTACGCACGGCACGGCGAGAGATGACGGGACGAATATATCCAAGACGTTTGATGGAAGCGATTGAACAGCCACTCGCCGGTATTAGAGTCGAACTCTACGCCAACTCGGCCTGCGTGAACCCGCTGCCCTGCTCGCAAAATATGACGTTAGGATTTTATTGGAGCGAGGTTATTCAGTGCAGAACAATATTTTTAGCCGTGTTTTATTAAAGTCACCAGCTAGCGGTATTATTGTACGGTGTATAACATTTTTTGATATTGTTTGAAAGCACACACCCTGAAAGCATGTCGTAAAAGCGATAAATTGTCATGTTAATCTGAGTTTTTATCTGAGACGGTGAGAAATGTCGTGCAACAAGACATTTTGCCAGTCACAATTTTTATCGCATTGTGCTACACCCAAAGAAAGAAATAATACAATTAATTTCAAACAAAGAAAATACATTACAATATTATAATAGGCTACCCAATATATACTCAATCTTTTTAAAACATAACAACATTTAAATTTTTAAATATTTTTTTTTATTGTTTTTAATTATATTACATTTTATATCATTTTATATACATTTAATATATAAATAAAGATAAATATATTTTGCACATTTCTAGCAAAATCTGTTTACCATGATGCAAAATGCAATAGCAGTTGGATATTTTATAATGTAATACATTATTGTAGTAGATCAAAAATTATTGTATTTACTGTCATAATTATTGTGAAATCTTATCGGTTCACAGTTATGCTTCACATGTATGTGACCCTGGACCACAAAACCAGTCTTAAGTGTCCATTTTTCGAAATTGAGATTTATACATCATAAATAAGCTTTCCATTGATGTATGGTTTGTTAATATTTGGCTGAGATACAACTATTTGAAAATCTGGAATCTGAGGGTGCAAAAAAAAAATCAAAATATTGAGAAAATCGCCTTTAAAGTTGTTCAAATGAAGTTCTTAGCAATGCATATTACTGATCAAAAATGAAGTTTTGATATATTTACAGTAAGAAATTTACAAAATATCTTCATGGAACATGATCTTTACTTAATATCCAAATGATTTTTGGCATAAAAGAAAAATCAATATTTTTGACCCATATAGTGTATTTTTGGCTATTGGCTATTGTTTTGTGGTCCAGGGTCACATTTATGCATATACACACACATACACATCATATATAGAACAGAATATTTCTATAGAATATTTTTATTTGCTAAAAAAGTTTGCTAGAAAAAGGTTTGTGGTCAGTAAGATTACTTCTTTTCTGCTCACCTAGGCTGCATTTATTTGATCAAAAATACAGTTAAATTCAGAAATATTATTACAATTTAAAATATCCATTTTCTGTTTTGATATGTTGGAAAATGTCATTTATTCCTGTGATGCAATGTTGAATT
Organism: Acrossocheilus fasciatus; assembly: GCA_036784905.1. Lineage (NCBI taxonomy): Eukaryota > Metazoa > Chordata > Actinopteri > Cypriniformes > Cyprinidae > Acrossocheilus > Acrossocheilus fasciatus. The sequence continues at coordinate 2,930,670 of CM071941.1, forward strand.
TTTATCATCATTGCTCCAGTCTTCAGTGTCACACGATCCTTCAGAAATCATTCTAATTTGCTGATTTGCTGCTCAAGAAACATTTTATTTTATTTATCAATGTTGAAAACAGCTGTGCTGCTTGATATTTTTGGGGAAACCGTGCTACATTTTTTAAAATCAATTTATTGCATCCTTGCTGAATAAAAGCATTCATTTCTTTAAAAAAAAAATATATATATATATAGACACCAAACTTTTGAATTATATTCCATAAACATAGACATAAAGACATTCACATCCCTATAGTAAAACCAATCATTTTTGAAAGAGACTCAATATTTCTTGGGTTCCTCTCAGCGTTTTAATGCATCATGAAGTCCAGCATGTTTGAAGCGCAGAAAGAAAAAAACAGAACAAGCGAAAGGAATTCTGTGTCATGACTGAAGCGCTGAACTCGGCTGAGTTTTTGATGTGGCCTCCACAAACAGGCTGCCAAACTACAAGAGGATGATGCGTTTCATAATGCGCGGCCCATCTCTGGGGAGCATCTGCTCTCAGGGGACAAAAACGCTCACGTACATCTATTCATTATCAAAAGAGCTCGGCTATATTTGTACCCAATCCGTGTCACGCCGCCTCGCACACACGCACACGCTCGCAGCTGAGGGCTCTGGCCTGTTGTCCATCACATGGCCCTGAGACAAACACAATCTGGGGTTATGACATCAGAGCAGGCCACTGTTAGATCACACGTCACTGATTCGCCACATGTGCTCCCATCACAAGAACATCATGGGAAAATGACCAACAGCTGCAGAGCGCTCGCTCTCCAAAGACTTCAAAAGCTTTAAACAATTACTCAATCTTTGTCTGGAACTAGATAAATATGTTACTAATGTAATCCTTATAAATATGAATAAATAAAACAAATATATATAAAAAGGTACAAAAGGCACTGACAAATAAATAAACAGTTGAAAAGAAAAAAGACATGCATTTTTAAGTTTAATTGTTAATTTATTTAATTGTTAATGTTATGTTTTATTTTAATTTAAAAAATGCAATTTTTTTTATAGTGCTGTCAAACGATTAATTGCGATTAATCACATCCAAAATAAAAAATTTTGTTTGCATAATGTGTGTGTTCTGTGTATATTTATTTGTATTTTTATTTTTACACACACAATCACATACAGTATATATTTTGAAAATATTTACATGCATTTACATGTCTATATTTATATTCATATAATTTATATTATAAATAAATATATTTAATATAAAAATAAATTTGATTGGCTTTAGCACAGATATACATATACACATGTACATAAAAAGTTAAATATATAAAGGGACATATATAAAAAGGCACTGACATAAAAAATATATGAAAAATATTTAAAAATTAAAATATTTTAATAATTAAAAATATATTAATGTACAAAAAAGCACTGATAAAATAAATAAATGAGAAAATATAATACAAATTATATATACAGAAAGAGAGAGAGAGAAGGGCATGACACATAAATAAAAATAATTGACAAAATAAGCACTGAGAAAAAAGTACTTAAATATATAGAAAGGTACATAACAATAAACAAAAATAAATAAATAAAAATGGTGCGTGCTATATAAAGAAAAAAAAAAGGAAACAGGCACAAGAGGTACTGACACTATGTTTACATTTTTTTATGTTATTTTATTTTTAATTTGAAATATGTTTTAGCACAGCTGTAATGTGGTATTAACCAATCAGCATCAAGGAGCAGAACTATTTGCTTTATAATCCACTGCAAATAACAATGAAGATGTCACGAGGTCACAGGAAGTCTTTGGGGAGGGAAAGGGCAACAGTGCAGATGGATTTGGCGTTCTCTCAAAGCTGATTGGAGGAATGGAATTAACACGTCCGTCATTTACCCGTGGGGTTTAATGGGAGCCGCACTGAAAGGCCTCGTGGATGATGGGATTTCTGGGTGGAAGTGAGACAAAAACAATGGGAAAGGGTGAACAAAGGCATCTCTGGCTTGAGTTAGTACTATCACATGTGCATGAGTCATTTGTTCTGTTATGCTAATTTATCACATCACGTGTGATATATCTCATTTGTTTGCACAAAACGAGTTATGCTACAGTTTGTGACCATTTAAAATGTTTTCTCTCTCTCTATATAATTTAATTAAAATACCCATTTAGAACTAATTTTAAAAATGCCCCAAAAAAGTAAATAAATCATCCAGACACATTACGACAATAAGAATTTTTTATATGAATTGTAGTTTTTTTATGTATTTCTATCAAGAAATACGATCATTTTTAAAAATTGTATCGCTTAACTCATTGCATATGACGAAAGCAGCCTCAAAGCCTAATTTCAATCACACTTGTGAGAGCGAACAAGGCTGGACAGGAAATGACCCACTGGACCAATCGGGACAGGTTTAGGAGTCACATGACCTGACTGACGTCAGCACAGGGGTGTTGTGAGACCTGCATGCAAATGAGAGGCGCGTTATTCAGTAATCTACACTGAGAGCTTTCAGAATGAACAGCTTTCAGTCGTGCAGCAGAACTCGAACCGCTGCAGCTGCATGTGTTTCCCATTAACAGGAAAACTCGACACCTTCTGGAGTCAAAGTTCCCTCTCCGAGCTGCTCCTCATGCGGTTTACAACAGGTTCTGCTCAATACAAGCAGGGAAGCCCAGGAGATATTCTATTTTTAAGTGACGTGCATTTGAATTTATTTATCTGACGAGTACATTAATATCATCAATCTGCGGTCGCTGCAAAATCCTGACCGGCATTCCGCCGGCATCCAAACACTTACTTCACACATTCTTCGGATTGCAGCCGTAATGTTTCTCAGACCAAAGAATGGTGGAATAACTGCCTTGATAACCGCAGCCAATCGTCTCCTGAGCCCCCACGGTTACAGCATTAATAAATCAAGAAAGAAGCCTTCAGAAGCCTCGTGCTGTGGACAAGCAGAAACGCAGAAGTGGGCTCGGGGAGTCTGGATAAATGAGCCGTTCTGACAAGACGTTGCTCTTCAAGCACTGGGCTGGAATTACAGCCTCAATATTCTTGAAATTCATTTAAAGCATTTTTTTGCCTTGTTCCCACAACTTCCAAAAACAAAATGTGACCCGAGTGACCCCAGAGCTACAATGAGTTCTGATTTGAATAATAGTTTCATTCTGCTTCGATATGAAAACTACATGATTGCTAAACTACAGTTAAAATCAAACTTTTACTTTAAGCCACACGTTTCGTACCTGCAAATTTGTAAATATCCAAACAATACACATGACGTTAGTCAACCATATTATCTGTAAAAATGCAGGTCATATTAATTATCTAAGAAATAATGTGAATTTGTGTGTTTAAAGATGAAAAAGAAGAATTAAGTTGAATCAAATTATGTAACAATGTACTGCCATTGTGTGTATAATACATAATTATGTAATCAATAAAAAAGTAACCGTAGTCTGATTGCATTATAAAATGTAATCTAACTACAGGTAATTTTTTTTAATCTGATTGTGTAATCCAGATTATATGTAATCAGTTACTGGGTATGTTTTGTTCATTTGTGTGTGGTCTTTTTTCGCTCAGTCTCTACGTGAACGCCTAGAACGACTGTGTCATATTTATAGGCTAAAATAAAAAAATGAACTCCCCATTGTTTTTTTTTTTTGTTTTTTTAAGAGTTGTTACTGAATTTTGAACTCATAGTCACACAGTCACGACCGATCATAGTTTACATTAGCAGTCATTAGTGTGTCATTTCAGAAACTTTGCGCACATCCTTATTAATAGTCCTACTATGTATTATATGTAGCTAGTGTAATATAACAATTTGAAATAACCCAATAAATTCATTAAATCATTCTTAATCAGGGTTATTCAAGATGATTTTTAAGAAGGTTCTTTTCAAGTTTTGTCTTAAGAACAATTTTAAGAAAAACAATAAGAATATTCTGAAGAATTTTTTGTAATTAAAAAATATTCGTAATTTATTTTTCTCGAGAAAATAAGAATATTTGAGAATATTTTGTGAATCCGGCCCATGGTCCAATATTTTGGTCCATTATCCAGAACATGACTAATGTCCTAAAAAAAAAAAAAGAAAAAAAAAAAAAAGAATTTATTTATCGTTCATAGAACATTTTTTCCTTAAATGTTTTAGTTGCATGCTTTTTAAATGTTACTAATTGTTTTAGAACATTCAACATTCTATAATGTTTGAAAAAAAAGTAAGAAATGGGATGTTTCTTTAACATTCGTGTAACTTTAAAAAAAAAAAATTAAAATTAAAAGCATGGATGTTTTGAATGCTCAGAGTACATTTTCATTACCTAATGGAAACGTTGGCAAAACATTCTCGGGACATATTTTTGTTAGCTGGGTATGCACTAAAATGTATTACTTGGGTTTAGGGGTTGTTGAAAAAATGTTTAAGCAACAGAGTTAGCAATATTAATAGTGACTAAATAACAAACCGTTTTAATGCACACAGAATGATACATACAAAAACAAGTTGCATGGCAGAACACAGAAAGACTCATTGTGCTACATCCACAAACCAATTAATAGGCTCTAGAAAGAGTTTGTTTCTATGCATGAGGTTTTGGTAATACAATATTACTGAACTCTGGCACTCTTGGCAAACACCTGTAAGAGGCAGCCACCTTTTCCGATAACTCTAAAACACGTGGGATGCTAAGAACGAGAGGTTTACCCGCTGCCAACCTCGGTGAGATTGACTCGTTGTTTCCACACATGAATCCCTTGAAAAATGCACAATCCCATATTCTCAACTGACCAACACTCTGCGGCTGCCGACGCGGGGCTCGCAATGCACTCGAAATGCCTCGAATTTCAACCCAAATCCTATAAAAACCTGTTTCTTGTTTGGACTAAATGGAGCTAAGCCACATTCTCCATGTGTTTCCAGAACCAGGTTTTGGAAGAGGTTAACGCTGTTGTTTGATGTTTTTGTTGGGTTACACCGCAGCCAAGAGTTCTGCCGCTCGCTCAAACTCTTTAACTTTACAGCAATTTAGCCGATACCTAGCAAATGAATGTGAAAACTTGACCCGAGCTGACTTTTAGCTCATGCTCAAATACAAGCCGTGTCATCTTAAATTAGACAAAAACATGAATCCTTTTATAGGAAAACAAAGCTGGGGTCGTATTTAACCAGAGATGTTCTCCAAACGTGCTTACAGTCTGAAATCCCAACACAGACAGCTCCTACTAAACAAGAAGGTCATCAAGGAGAAGAAACGCAGAGGGTTCGATATTTATAGCTTAACACCAAAGCCTGACAGACACGGTCAAACAGCGATAAAAGAGAGATGCTTTGTCAACACTCTCGGGTTTGCGCTACGCTAGCATTTGTCCTTACTAAAACAAAAATTTATGCCGTACTAAGTGTCTCATATCTGACAGTAGTCCAGGAGAATTTGGATTGTGTTAGCATAATTGTGAAGGGCCTGAAAACATTTCGTAGAGACATGGAAAACAAACTGACAGGAAGAGGAACGAGGCCAAGATTCTCTCACACTCGGTTATTTGACTTGTTGTCCGGCTGGACGTCCAGTGTTTCTACTCGGTGGAACGCTCCATTACACGTCTGTCTGTCCCGCTGGCACTTAGCGAGAAGAGCAATGTAAACACGGTGTCTGAAAATGTTTCTTCTTCCTGTCCCAAGAGCAGCTGTGAAGCAATTTTAGATGTTTTGGATAGGGGCGAAATGAAGAAAAGCCAAAGGAACAAGAATCTTTGGATGTGAAAGACATGGTTGGACAGCTTGCAGGGGTTATCTGATGATTAATGGACTGTGTGTGCGAATGTCCACCGCTGCCAAAGTCCTCTTTACACCGGCTTTGTTTATACTCATCACTTCCACACGCCAGCCGACTGCCTGCAGATCGGAGGACGTCACACACACTAATAAAAGGCAAAAGGTAAGAATGAAACAAGAGATTATGTTAGAGAACAAATCATTCTTGCTCACTGACTCATATTTTGTTCACCGAGGTCTGAACGAGATGAACAAACTGCATGAACTGGGACATCTGATTCATAAAGGAGGATCTGAACGCGAGAGGGCATGACTTTGATGTGTCACTATCGGTCACAACAAGCAGAGAAAGAGGGCGGAAGAATTACGAATGTGTAAAATTGACTGATGACCACAGACAATTAAAGTGACATGAGGACGCTATCGAGACTCAATCAATTCGTTTAGACTATTATTGTATTTTTCTACAGCATGATGAAGTCAAGCTGAGCAGTTGAGAAGACGGAGGGGCAAAAACTGACAGATCCATGTCATCATTTGTAGGGTAAACTCCTACAGGATGATGTTTAAACACTCTAGATCTGCAGACATGCAAATTTCGATGATGTATAAAGAACCAATTGAATGAATGGTTCAGTGACTCACTCTTATCACACACACACACACAAAACTTGGATGTGACGCTACAATCCGCTGAAAGGACCACTGACGGTCACACTTCATATTATGTGGCCTTAACTACTATGTACTTACTGTGTTCATATTGTATTGCAAAACACATTTTCTGCTATTGAGGTGGGATACGGGTTTGGTGATATGGGTAGGTTTAAGGGATGGGTCAACAGTGTAATTCTAAACGTAATTACAGATGTACTTACATATAGGTATTTTTAAAAAATATAAGTACAATGTAAACACATGTATGTACAATAAGTGCATTGTACCAAATGATTAATTTAAAATGTAAGTACATAGTAGTTAAGGCCACCTAATATAAAGTGGGACCCCATTGACAAATCAGCGTTGGTAAACACATTCAAAGGATTCAAGTCACTGGGCTCAAATGCAATTAACTCGATAAGAGCAACCTACAAAAATGTGTCAAAAACTGACAAATCAGTGAACAAATCTGAATGAATCTTTATTGTGAACAGATTAGAAGTATTCAAGTCACTGGTCTGAATCAAAAACTGCTCTCAAATGCAATGAACTGAATGAGAGCAACCTGCAGAAAGGGACACTGACAAATCAGTGAATTAATTTGAATAAATCTTCAAAATGATTCAAGTCACTGGACTGAATCAAAAAATGTTTTCAAATGTGATGAACTGAAAAAGAGTAACTAGCAAAAAGGTTAACTCAAAAATCAGTGAACAAATCTGAATGAATCTTTTGGGGAACAGATTCAAAGGATTCAAGTTACTAGACTGAATCAAACATTTTTTTGTCAAAAATAAACTGAATAAGAGTAACCTGCAGAAAGGGCCACTGACAAATCAGTGAATGAATTGGAATGAATCTTTATGGTGAACAGATTCAAAATGATTCAAGTCAGTGGACTGAATCAAAACATTGTGTCAAAAGTGAACTGAATAAGAGTAACCTGCAGAAAGGGCCACTGACAAATCAACGAATCAACCTGAATGAATCTCTGTAGTGAACATATTTAAAGGAGTCAAGTGACTGAACAATCAAAACCTGTTCTCAAACGCAACATGAATAAGAGTAACCTGTAGAAAGGGCCAGTGACAAATCAGTGAATGAATTTGAATGAATCTTTTTGGTGAACAGATTCAAAAGATTCAAACGATTCAAGTAACTGGAATGAATTAAAAACTGCCCTCAAATGCAATGAATCAAATAAGAGCAACCTGAAGAGCCAGCCAAATCAGAGTTCGTCTTTATGGTGAACAGATTCAAATGATTCACGTCACTGGAATGAATCCCACACCACTATCCCCAAAAGCAACAATCCGAATAAGAGTAACCAGATCCTAAATTTCAGTTCTGACGGTGGTTGACGCTCCAGTTCTGGGTAAGAACCAAAGCCCCAGGCTCTCGACAGCGGCCACAGGAACGAGGAAATGGCTTCCACATGGGGTCCACCTCTCTCTCGCACCTCACTTCCTCTCTGACTCGCAAACAACGTGCTCAAAATCAAGACCAGACCACAAGTATGACGACTAATAGTATGCTACGCTATGTGCTCACTATTAAGGACCTGCTGCTAAGTCTTCCTGGAGCTCGTTTACAATTTAATACACATTAAAGTGATTTTGGTCAGAACAAAATGCCAAAATTGGGCAATTTCGAGTTCATGGCCAATACTAATTAGCTTCCACCATGATTCTTCAATTAACACATTCAAATATGTGGTGACGTTAACGAGTGCTCATCTCAAGAACACAATCACTCCAAAACGACAAGAACGCAGCATAAAATGATTAAGATGTCTTGAAAACCCAACAAAACTGTGCAAGACAAACACCTACATGCTACACTTATTAACACATCTGCCGTTTTGTATAACCAGGTCCAGGTGGAAATTAAAAGAAAACTGATTTGCCAAGCAATTCATTGACTTTTGTTGTGTAGCAGGTAGGGATGGACGGTATACCGGTATTGGCAAAATACCGGTATATATTATGTTTCAAACGGTACAATATCATAATTTTGCTCAATTCGGTATTTGATATGCTGCTGTTGCGAAGTGCTTCCCAAATTGCTGCGCAACCGGTAAATGTGACAAAACAACGCGATCGATCAAACACATGAAACTCTATCAACGCACCCGATATTAATAAATAAAGAGAACAGAAGTGAAATATGGCATTACTTTGCATTCAAAACAGATGACAAAGGTAAACGAACTGCTTACTGCACCTGTCTACAATCTGAGAGAGAGAGAGAAATAATAACGTGATTTTGAATATTACTTTGACTGTTAGAATAACACTTTACAATAAAGCAACATTTGTTGCATTGATTGCGTTACTTCAGTTGTATTTTTTTCCCCTTCAAACTCAGTCAAAATGTAACCTATATTCCCGGTAGGTTTTTGTTACATTTTGACATTTTGTTTGCACTATGTTTGAAAAGATAAGAAGATTTGAATATATTTTCATTTTATTACTTCAGTTAGGCCTTTTTTTTTTCCCTCCAACATCAAAATGTAGCCTATGTTTCCTGTAGGTTTTTTTGTTACAGTTTGATACAAAGTATTGCTTATATACTGTATAAACAGTTTTTATTATCATTATTTTAATAAAATTGTTTTCAATTCACTTATCTTTTGAGGCTGGATATTTGTCACCTATGGTATCGATTTAGTATCGATACCGAGGTATTACATTCTGGTATCGTACCGAAGCCAAAATTATGGTATCGAGCCATCCCTAGTAGTAGTTATGTTTTGCGGGCTAACAAAACTTGCTTACTCGGGTAAGACAACAGCAGCAGAAATCTGGATGAGTCACTGCGGCACTGCAGCGTGAATTAATCTGTCAAACGCTGCATTCGGAGCGTGAGTGTTTATC